>JAKSZT010053801.1:7313602-7331002 GCA_026826555.1 Tolypeutes matacus | reverse complement strand
ATCCATCCATCCATCCATCCATCCATCCATCCATCCATCCATCCATCATCCATTCATCATCTATCTCTATCTAGATGTATCAATTTATGTCATTAAAACCACACTTGAGACCTGCTTCTTACTAACAAATGTACTGTTTTAAAGTGCTAGATGTTGAAGAAAAGTTTGACATGTTGGACCCTATTTGGTAACTAATACTCAATCATATTACATATATCATTTCCCACACTGTAAGAAAATTTTATGATCTCACTTTATGTATAAAAATCTAAGGCTCAAAGACTGTTAGGCACTAGAAATCAAAGTTGTTCCAGTTTTTTTTTTTTAAAGACTTTAAAATGTTTTAAATTTATTACTCCCCCCACCTCGTTGTTTGCGCTCACTGCCTGCTCTCTGTGTCTTTTCCTTGTGTGCTCTCTGTGTCTGCCTGTCTTCTTTTTCAGGAGGCCTCAGGAACCAAACTCAGAACCTCCCATGTGGGAGGGAGGCATCCAATTGTTTGAGCCACATCCACTCCCTGCTTGTTGTGTATCTCGTTGTGTTTTCCTCATTATGTCTACTCATTGTGTCTCCTCATTGCATCATCTCATTGAGTCATCTCGTTGAGTCATCTTGTTGCATCAGCTTGCCGCACTAGCCCATTGTTTCAGGTTGCTGTCTTGCTCATCTTCTTTAGGAGGCAATGGAAACTGAACCTGGGACCTCCCATGTGGTAGGTGGGTACCCAACTCCTTGAGCCACATCTGCTTTCCTGTTCCTGTTTTAATAACTTTTTTTTTTTTTGCTATAATTGATATGCAATACATTGCACATATTTAAAATACACAATTTATGAAGTATTGACATACCAATAAAAATATTATCACAGTATGACATGACACTGAACATGTCCATAACACCAAGGTTTTTTTAAGGCCCTTTCTGTCCTTCCCTCATCACGATCTTATGCCTCCGTGTTCTCAGGCAACTACTGATCTATTCTCTGTCACTATAGATTACTTTGCCTTTTCAAGAATTTTATATAAGTGGAAAAATATTCTGTATAGTCTTTTGTCTTTCTTCTTTCATTCAACAACCATTTTGAGATCAATCTGAGTTGTAACTTGTATCAATAATTCATTTGTTTTGTTGCTTAGTAGTATTCCATTGTATGAATATATTGTAGTCTGTTTATCCATTTACCTGCTGATGGACATAGGATTAGTATCAGATTTTGACTATACATATTTGTGTAAATCTTTGTATGAATATATATACTTTTATTTATCTTATAATTTTAGGTTTTACATTTAGGTCTTATGGGCTTAGGTTTTCCATTTAGGTTGAAGAGTTCATTACATTGTTCTTAATACTCTTTTAGCACCATTGCACATGTTTTGGTATGTTTTATTTTAATTTTTCTTCAGAGACATGTATATTTTTATTTACTCTGAGACTTTCTCCTTAATCCAAAAATTGCTTAGATGCATGCTGTTTAATTACCAATTGTTTGGAGATATTCCTGTTGTCTTTCTCTCACTGATTTCTAGTTTGATTCCTCTTTGGTCTGCAAGCATACTCTAAATGAGTTCAAATCTTTAAAATTTGTTGAGATCTATTTTATGACACAATGTATTGTCAATCTTGGTGAATCTTCCATGGGTGCTTGACAAGAACATGTATTCTGCTATTGTTGTGTGGTGTAATCTATAATTGCCAATGCGATCCTTTTGGTTGATGGTGCTATTCACTTACTCTATAAGTTTGTTGATTTTCTGTCTAGTAGTTCTATCAATTGTTGAAAGTGGGGTATTGAAGTCTCCAAGTGTAACTATGTATGTGCTTATTTATCCTTTGAGTTCTGTCAGTTATTACTTCATGTATTTTGAACCTCTGTTGTTCAGTGCCTACACATTTATGATCACTAAGTCTTCTTGGTGACGTGATCCTTTCATCATAGTGTAGTATTCACTTTTGTCCCTAATAATTTTCTTTGCTCTGAAATCTACTTTATTTGGTATTAATATATAGCCACTCCTGCTTTTGTGTGAAAAAGGTATGTGTGATAACATGTCCTTTCTTTACTTTCAAACTAGCTATGCCAATATATTGTATAGTGGGTTTTAAATTTTATTCTTATCTTCTCTGCCAATTTTTCTTTCAGGTGGTGTATTTTCATCATTTTGTTTTATTAGAGAAGTTGTGAGTTTACAGAATGATACATAACATAAAGGAGTCCCATACACCATCTCACCACCAATACTTTGCATTTCACCATTAATGTTTAAAGTAATTATTGATATTTTAGAGGTTAAATTTTACATTTTATTATATATTTTCTGTTTTTTCCTCTCTGGTTATTATTTTTACATTTGTCTTTTCTTGCTTTTTGTGGGTTATTTGAACATTTTTCTTAATTCTATTTTTATTTATTATGTTTCTTAGTATATTGATTGCTATATTTTTCTTAGTGATCACTTAAGGTATTAAATACACCTAAATAACTGATCACAATGTATTGGTATAGAAATTTTCCCCTTTGAGACAAGTATAGAAATTTTACTTCTAAGTAGATACCTTTATCCTCCTGACATTTTAAATATAATAGTCTTAAGCAGTTTCTCTATATACATTGATTGAGAACCATATCAAATGGTATTATTACTTTTGCTTCAACCATCAAGTGTGATTTAAGAAACTCATGAGGGGAAGCAGTCTATATTTACCTCCATTTTAGCTTTCCATTGTTCTTTCATTTATGCATTTCAAATCTTCTTTATCATTTCCTTTTGTTTAGAAATATTTCTATAGCCTTTCTTAAGTGCATGTCTGCAAGTGCCAAATGCTCTAAGATTTCCCTTGTCTAAGAATGTCTTTATTTCCTCTTCATTACTGAAGAATATTTTTACTTGAATTTTTACCTTGAATTTGTGGTTAACAGTTATGTTTTTTCATCACTTGAAAATAATGTTGTGCCACTTATGCTTTGTCTTTAATTTTCACGTTTGATTATGATATTTTTTGTGTGTGGATATATTTAGGTTTATCCTAGTTGGGGTTTGCTCAATGTTTTAATTTGCTAAAAGCTGTCAATGCAAAAATACTAGAAATCGGTTGGCTTTTATCATGGGAATTTATTAGGGTAAAATCTTACAATTTGAGGCTCAGGAAATGTCCAAATCAAGGCATCATCAGAGACGCTTGTCTTACCAAAAGTTGGCTGCTGGCAGATGCTAGACTCCTGCCACGTGGCATGGCAAAAAGGTGGCCAGAATCTGTCTTCTCCTCTAGGCTCATTTTCTTCCCAAGCTCAGCTGTGGGTGGTCAGAGAATATGGCTCATCTCTTCCCAGGTCTCATCTCTTCAGCTTTGGGCTGCTATGCTGATTCCAGCTTCTGGTCTCTCTCTCATCTTCATGCTGTTTCTCTGTCTTTCTGTGGCTGTAGGCAATCCTGGAGTCCTCTCTCACATGGTAGAGTAAAAATGGAAGCTTTTTCTCTGTGAACCATTTATTTAAGACTCCAGTAAAGGATTAGAACACACCTGGGTCCCTCAATCTAAGCAAGAGCCTCAACTGAAGCGATCAAATCAAAAGTGATCTAATCAAAAGGTCCCTTGACTGAATCTAACCCAAAGGTACCACATACAATAGGTTCACATGAACAGGAATAGGTTGGCTTAAGTACGTAATTTTCTGAGGTCCACAAAAGACTCAAACCAGGACCCTCAGATTCTAAAATTTGTAGATTTATTTCCCCCCATCATTTTTGGAAATATTTGACTGTTATTTCTTTGACTACTCTTTAAGTGTTCTTTCTTTTCTTTTTCTGTGACTCTGATTATACTAATTCTCAATATTATCTCAGGTTTCTGAGGCTACATTCAAACATTTTTCAAAGTACTTTCTCTCTTTTGTTCAGATTGAATTAAATCTAGTGTTTCTTTCTTAAGTTTGTGTGTGTTCTATCCTGTTATTTCCACTCTACTATGGAGCCCACCCATAGTAGTTTTGTTGTAATTTTCAGTCATTTAAATTTCATTTGTTTCTCTTTTTAAACTTCTATTTCTTTGCTTAGATTTTCTATTTTTTCACTCATTTCAACAGAATTCATGATTTCTTATTGAAACATTTTTATGATAACTGATTTATATCACATCAAAAAATTTCTACATCTGAGTCATCTCAGTGTTGGCTTCTTTAGAAAGCTTTTTCATGTTCAAATCATGGATGTCCTGATTCTTGTTAAAATCAGTGGTTATTTTCATTGTATCCTGGATTTTGGGGTAGTATGTCATAAGTGTGTAGATTTATTTATTTATTTACTTACTTACTTACTTTGTTAGTCAGACAGTTACATTATTTATGTGTAGCTTACAGGTCTGTATGGGGTGGATATTCTGCTCCCTGGTGGACACTGATAACAATATTTCAGCAAAAGAAATTTACTTTTACATCATCGTGGCAATCCACAAGTTCTTAGAAAATTGGCCTTTTTCTTTCCATCACTTAATATTGCCCTTTGTTTTGTCTTTTTTGTTGTTGTTGTTGTTGTTGTAATATTTTGGGAGTATTTTAGTTGTAAATATGGGGATCAAAAAGAAATAGAAATAGTTCATCCTTGATGAAACTGGAAATCAATCTCTGGAGGGCTAATTTTAAGTAGCATGAGGTTCCCAGAGTAGAGATCTGATTGCAAAGAATTTTATTAAGTAATAAAAGGTGTGTTAATTTCAGAAAACCTTCTAACTCAATGCCTGCTATAACTAGTAAGACCCAGGAATCTTCTTGCTTGGCTCTTAATTAGTGACCTAGAAAAGTATAGAATGGCCTGTAGATTGATAGAAATAAAAATATTTACTTTCTTGGGATAAATCATGTATTAAGTAGCAAGTTTTATTTTGATGAAATTGTAACTTATCTTGGGAGAGCTTATGCTCTTTTTGAGGTAATATAGTCAACAGATAGATAAGATCAGTCTTAGAGCTTACTGTATCTTTGAAATACAACAAAAGGTCATCCTTTTATTACATAACAATATAATCACAGGAAATGCAAGTTCCTTAAGATTCTCTTTGTGGAATTGTAAAAAGTAAAAGTAACAGTTGATTCAGTATATTTTTAAGGCATTAGACTCCAAGTATACTGTTGATTTTTCCAGATGAAGAAGACCACATATTGACTATTTTGATCTAAAAAAACACTGAAGAAATAGAACACAAATATACAAGTGTAATATATACATGCTCAGGAGGCACAGATAATAAAATATTATTTGATTCTCACATTTCAGGAAAGCAGGCAATGACTTTTATTTTATGGGCCTGAAACCCTGAACAAATCTATATCACTGTCACTTGGATTTTTTGACTGGGACAAATTATGATGAGTCATTTATCTATTAGGTTTCCTGACTAATGGTTTTAGTCCTCATTAGTCTGTAGTTTAAGAGGTTAAGTTTAGGTATATCAATTTGAACCTTAATGGGTACAGCCCCAATAATTATATCTACATCGTTATAATTTTTTTTTGTTACCATAAAACACCTGACCCCTCTTTTAGATCTTATATTTGGGCTTAATTAAAAATATTTTTTGTAGTAAATTAATGTCTACATTAGTTATTCAAAACATTGTCCAACATATATGGATTTTCTACATTCCTTGGTATACTATGTAAGTTTTTTTTTTTAAGTTACTCTTAGGATATTCTCATTCTCCATTTTCAATACTAGTTTTTGCATCTGAGTTTGACACTACCATAGCAATTAAATGATGGAGTTCTTGGAACATTTGATTACATGATCCCCAAATTAGTCTAATTAACACTGCATATTTCTCTGTATCTGGTCTAGGTTTTGGTAAATCTAAGAAAGGTGATGCCATGAAAATCCATATTAATGCACAGGATGGCAATGAAGAGTATCAAAATATTCAAGAGTAGCAGGAAGCTAGTAGTGCTTTGCAAAGCTTTCATTGGAAAATTTGTTAAGTGTGGCCTAGGCATTGCTACTGGTTGTATAACATTGAAACTTGATTTTGTACTTTCTGGGAATTCTGTGAGCTACTTAAAGTCCTTTTATACATCTCTATATTGCTTAAAATTGCTGAAGTGTGCCTCCTGCCCCTGTTTTTTATCCCCCCCCCCCAAAATCATGGCTGGTTCAAAATGCTTGTCATAAATAATATGTATTTCTTTATATACTTCTGTGACTGTATTGATAAATTTTTTTCTGGAAGCAGTTATGATATATAATCCTAAAGCTGAAACCAAAAGAAGACAGATAAATAAAATAACAATATATTTAATTATTTAATATGTTAAATTAAAATGCCCATTTCCATTATCCCAGCAACCCTACTTTTAGGTACTTAATAAGCAAATACAAATTCCCATCCATAAAGAAATATATTATGAAATTTATTACAGCATGGGAAATAAAAACTGGAGATTACATAAGTGGTGGACCAGTGGAATAACTATACTAAAAGATGAAAAATAATGCAGATTTCAAGAAGAATTAATAAAATTACATGAATTGAATTGAAATATATTTAAGAACCATTTGCTATTTAATAGAAATAATTTGCTTAACTATACAATGAAATTATAAACATCTATCTAAAATTTAAAAATCCTTCCACTGAAATATGACTTAACTTTGGGGCAAAAAATATATATATTTTTTAAATTTTTGTGAGCTAACCATAAAATGAAGCTCCCCAGGATAAAAAAAAACAGTGAATTGAAATCAAAGAATTTAAGAAAGGACTGGAGTGCAAAGGGATGCAATAATCTCAGTAAACAAGAAACTGGGAACTTTAGAAAATGTAGATATTGTAAGTGAGAGTAATAAGACCCTAAAAATAGCCAGATAAGGACATCAGATAATGAAATTATTAAGCAGAATCTATAAAATAGTTATCTTAAAATATTTAAAATCTTGAAGAAATTGAAAACACCAAAATGAATGATAAATAAAAAAGAGAAAGCATATATTAAATAGTAAAAAAGAGATCTTCAGAAATTAAAATATAACCAGTGATATGCATGCCTCCATTGACACATAAATTGACTAGTTACAGCTGAAGAGAAAATAAGTGAGCTGGAAGAAATACATATGTATATTATTCAATATTAAACAAAAGGTTTAAAAATATGAAAATTATGAAGGGAAACTAAAATGACTTGGGGGCATTACAAATAAACAAACCAAACAAATTAAAAGTAACCAGAATAAAAGATACTTTTAAAAGGAAAATAACAAGATTGATAGCTGACTTTTCAAATGATGTGATAGAAGCCAAGAAACAATGGAATTATATTGTTAAAGTGCTGAAAGGAAAAATTGCCAACCTAGAATTCTCTCACAAAGAACCTGACAAATGCTCCAAGAGACAGTGCTAATATACTACTGTGATAGCTCTATGAAAATTGGAAAAAAATGCCTGCAGTAAGGGAATTAATCTCAGAAAACATTATTAAGAAGCAGAGAAAGAAGTAAAAAAGTTGAGAGGTGGCTAGTGTGGTAAATTCTTAAGGCCAGAAATCCAATCAGTCAACTATGCACTGCAAAAATTTTTGAAGGAAAATCTATTTACCAACGCAATGGGGGATGATTTGATGAGATGGCACAAATATCATTCAGAAGCTCAGTGGTGGCTCTCTTCTATATGTCTAGACTGATAGTAGTAGATGCTGTTCTAGGAATGGGATTCCTGACCCTAGTGATAGGATCTCAAAGTAATAGAATCCAGGTGGTGGTGCTTAACCATTAGTAAAAAGATGGGTGCTTTATTGTAATGGTCAATAGTGCCAGAGTGGCAGCCATCTGAGATCTACAGACAATGGGGTGGTGAAATGTAAGAGGTGTTCCTAGAGATGAGGTAGAAATTCAGCCATGAAGGGTATTAATAAATTTATGTAATCAGAATAAATTAGGGATGCATGAACAAGAAACTGAGCCAGTTTTCAGAGCAGTAACTCTTTCACTAGATGAGAGGTCAGGTCCAGATAAGGAAGGTCCCTAAAATATGACAGTGTGTGTATTCAATAGTAATTTCTCCAGTCATCCCCAGATTGGATTTACAGCTTTTACTTGGGAAACATCATTGGAAGAAGGGAAGTATCTGGACTTTTTAATGATTATTGAACATGAGATCTGAATTGATACTTAAGGATCCAAAGTGCACTGTGGCCCCACTTTAGGGAAAGGCAAAATTGTAGACAAGGAAATAAATGAAATGCTGATCAAAGTCTGCCTCAGAGTTGGTCTACTAGGTCCAGGGACCTAGCAAATGCTGATTTCCCCAGGTCCAGAATATATAATTAGATGAACACATTTGGTAGTTGGCAGAACATTCACATTGCTTTTTTTGAGGTCTTGGATAAGTGATATTGTAGTAGGGAAGGTCGGGCAAAAATCTCTAAACAACTGTCCCCACTCTCTGCCTCTTGGCAAGATATTAAATAAAAAACTATTCTGCTATCCTTGTGAATGGTTATATATGTGTATAGGGGGGATTAAGTGACAGAAATTACCATCTACCAAAGACTTAAAAATGCATGGATGGTTGTTCCTCTCATATCTCATATAATGCATCTGCTGTCTGTACCAGAAAATAAATGGATCATTGTAGACAGTAGAGGGATAATGAACTACTACAACCTTAAACAAATAGTGGTCCTAGTTTCAGCTGCTGTGCTGCATGTAGCATCTTGCCTAGAACAAATCAACAATGACTGCAGCATATAACAGTCTTGTACCAGTTCTATGTATCAACTCTCCCATCCTTTGTTATAATATAATCCAAAGGCATGAAAGCTACCTAAATATTCTATCTCACATCAAATTAAGTCCACCATATGGATGATATTATGCTAATAATAGAATACATAAGAAGTGGAAGTAAGTTTGGAGGCCTTGGTAAGCATAGGCTAAGCACTAAACTTTATGAATGGTCAGGGGCTTGCCAGGTCAGTGAAGCTTTATATGAGTCCAGTCATCTGGGGTATGTGAAAATATACCCTGTAAAGTAAAGAACACATTTTTGTATCTTGGATCTCCTAGTTAGCATACTCTGTACTTGTAAATATTGTTGTACTCCATTTACCTGGTGTCCAATAAGTCAGTCAGCTTTGAGTGGAGCCCAGAGCAGAAAAATAATTTGCAGTAGGTTCAGACTGAGGTACAAACATCTTACCACTTGGAGCAAACCAACTGGCAGGCCCTATACTATTAAAGGTATCTGCATTGGGTAAAGACACTGTGTGGAGCGTGTTGTAATTTCTAATGATAATATTAAGAACTAGGCTGTTTCATCTCTGTCAATTCAGAAAGATGATCATAGGTATGTTGTTAGGCCCTGGTAGAGGCAGTGGGAAACTCTTTGGTAATATCTACTAACACGAAAGGTAAGTATAAACTTTGACCCAGCAATTGCACTCCTAGTTATACACCCAACAGAAATCAGTACATTTGCTCATAAAAGACATGTGCATGAATGCACACAGCAACACTCTTCATAAAAGCCCCAAACTGGAATCAGTTGCTTCAAATATCCGTCAATTGTTACCTTGAGGACATTGTGTAGACTTAAATCATCAGTAAGCTGATTGCATCCACAGCTGATTACAACTACAATTACCTGAGGAGATTGCCTTCAACAATGAGAGTAGGCTCATTCAATTAGTTTAAGGCCTTAAAAAGAGAAGTGGTGATTTCAGTGGTCAGAAGAGAGTATTTCAATATGTACTTCAGCCAGCCAGCTTCTAGGGAATTCATTGTAAACCTTCATCAGAGTTCCCAGCTTGTGGCTAACCCTATGGAATTTGGACTTGCCCATCTTCACAGTCTTGTGAAACTGTTATAACCCAGGAGATCGACCACACTCAGACTTTAACCACTTTTATGAAGTTTATTGAGCTAAGCCCGCGGGTGTCTGCAGCACCTCTCATGTAGGAGAGAACTGCAGCCCTCAGGTTTTAAAATGGCTCCTTTTTATAGGGGGTTGCTGTCGCAGTTTGCAAGCAAGCAGGATAAACAGAAGCAGATTTTGGCAGTTAGCTAGCGTTTGCACAGAATGCCCTGATAGCCTGGGGCACAGCTGCAGGGTTGAGATGTCCTTGCAGGATTGTTCAAAGGAGGGGAGGTTGTATGCTTGTCTGTCCTTGCGAGATTGTTCAAGGGAGGGGAGGTTGTGTGCTTTTCAGATAAGACACTTAGGAGACAGTGGGAAAATTTTCTTTTCTACGTTACTTTGGTTGCCATGAAGGCCTATGGGTAGGCTAATTTAGGGTTCAACATTCCCCACTTCTCTTCTTAGTGGGTCAAATCATTGACCCATCATAGTGGTCTCCAGTCGTTGGCAGGTGTTGGTAGGGTTGGGCTAATACCATTAGTTTGACCGATTGGACTTTGTCCTTGACAAAAGCTACAAGCCTATTGATAATGATAGGTTTGCAAGTGAGACCTAAAAGTAACAGTATGAGAGGGCCTATTAGGGCTGAAATTAAAGTAATCAGCCATGGAGACCAATTGAAAAGGTTTTGAAACCAAGACTTAGAGAATTGTTCTTTTAGATCCCTCTCTCTGAGTTTTTTTTGTAGTTTTTGCATTGATTGTTTAATAATTCTTGAATGGTTTACATAAAAACAGCAGGCTTCTCTGAGGGCAGCACATAAGCCACCCTGTTTTAGAAACAGTAAATTTAGTCTTCTTTTGTTTTGTATAGCTACTTCTGCTAAGGAGTTAACTTGTTTTTTAAGATATTGTATTTGGGTTTGAAGGAGAGTGACATTAGCAGAGAAAGTAGCTGAAAGTTTTTTAATATCAATGTCAGAGGTAATCATGGCCCCAGCTCCTATGGCTGCTGAACTTGCAATCTCTAAGGTGGCTAAGATAGGGATTAGAATTGGAGTTCTTTTTTGTAGTTTAAAATGTTGATCCTGAGCTAGGAAGTGGGCAGTACTTGAGGGTCCAGCATATAGGTAAACCTGGGGAATGATATAAACACCAATACATAGGTTAGAAGCATTACTAGGGGCAATACAGCGGGTGATACTAAATGAGCAGGCAAACCAGGTACCATTGGGGGTAATTAAAGTTCAAGTGGATCCTGAAGCAGTAAGGGGACAGTGTTCAAGCAATTGTCTTTATAAGGTGAGTTGTTTATGGAGTAGCTGCCGCTGGTGAAACAGATACCTTGTTTTTGGAGATCGCTGAGGGTGAGTTTTTTTTGATGAGAACAATCAGACAGGATACCAGACTTAAAGTTGTCGGCATTGGTGTAGGAGACGGTTCGGGGAGCCATTTTTCCTGTTAGGTTGGCACCAATCCCCACGTAGTATGGTGGTGCCGGATCGACGCAGAGCCAACACTTAGTGGTGATGGCCGGCTGAGTTTCATTCAGAAGGGAGAAAACAGAGTTTAGCATAGTTAGCAAAGAAATATTAAAGGAGTTTAATGGGTGTGATGGTGCTAGGAGTTGGGGAGAGTTAGGGCCAGTAGTAGGCCTGCTTTGGGAGGTGACAATTTTAATTTTGTTGTTTAGGGCCAATGATGGGTTCAGGATCGGGTTAGGTTTAATAGGGTTTTTAATTGGGAGCCCCGATTGAGAGTTAGTAGGTTTATTTTTAGAAGTTCAAGGGAGTTTTTGTACAGTGAACAGAGTTCTGGGGTCTTGACCGGAGGCATATAGGTGCAGACCCCAAGTTCTGCCAGTAGCTCATTGGGGATCAGAGGGGTTTTTAATGGTTAAAGTAACGGGGTTGCAAGTTTGGTTATTACAGTTAGGATGGACTTTCCAATTTTGCATGGGTGGATTAAAAGTAATTTTTCAGAGGAGACTTAAGTTGGGGTTAGTTCCCCCTCCAGGAGTTCATCTTAATGCCAAGCACGAAGGAACCCTGACTCCCTCAATCTTTAGTTTCTACTAAGAGGCGGGCCGGTTCCTTAGGTTCTTGAGCCCTTCTGCCTATCAAATTAGGACAATCCTTTTTCTAGTGCCCCATCCCCTTGCAAAAGGCACATTGGTTTTTTTTTAGGTCTCTCCTCTCCGGCCGTCCCTTGGAGGGATGGGGTTTCTGGGTTGGTGCTGCCAGCAAGATTCGCGAGAGCTGCTTGGTTTGCTCCTGAATAGGATCTTCTCTATTTTGGAAAACTTTTTGAGCTATTTTTACCAATTTACTTTTAGCTTTTCCTTCAAACCCTTCTTGCTTTTGAAGTTTTTTTTTTAATATTTGGGGCCGACTGAGAGATGAAAGCCATGTTTACCATTCGTCTGTTATTTTTATCTTCTGGGTTTAAGGGGGTGTACATTCGATATGTCTCCAATAATCTTTCTAAGAAAGCAGCCGGGGACTCGTCCTTACCCTGTATGACTGCACTAACCTTAGTTAAATTAGTAGGCTTTTTAGTTGTAGCCCTTAGACCCCTAAGTAGAGATTGCTGATAGTGGTGCAAGGCTGTCATCCCTGCATCAGTGTTAGGGTCCCAACGAGGAGGACTAGAAGGGAGTAATTCCTCTAATTCATCCTTCCTAGTCTGGGAGTTCTCCTTTTTGTTCCCCAAGATAATCTTAGCAGCCTCCCGATGGATTCTTTTTTTTTTCTCAGAAGTGAACAAAGTTTGTAAAATCTATTGACAATCATCCCAGGTAGGCTGATGAGTGCGGAAAATAGTTTCCAAAAGCGAAATCAGCCTCTGGGGGGCCTTTGAAAAAGGACGGTTCTGGTGTTTCTAATTATAGAGATCAGAGTTGGAAAATGGGACATAAATTATTTGAGTATGGCCCGGAGGCGCCCCTGGTTGAGGACGAACTTCTCTGAGCGGCAATAGGGGCACTGAAGAATCAGGCCCTGGTGGAGGGGGCTGATAGAGAGTTCCCCCTCTCGTGTGGGGAGGACTCTGGACTTCCCCTTGGGGCGAGCGCCCTGGGGCCTGTAGCTATATCATTAGTTTCCCCGGCAGAACAGGATATAAACGGGGTTTCTGTTTTTTTGGTTTCTTATCTTTTTTTTTTTCGGGGGACTCCGTGCCCCTCGAGGTTTCAGGGCAGCTCCTAAAATGTTTTTTTTGCCTACCCTTGCATACATATCACCCTTCCCTGGTTTCTGGCATTTTTGGATATAATCTACTTTATCATACACAATGTTAATTCAAACATCTATATAAACCCTCTGGTCGGGGTGGGGAACCCCATAAACAACAGACCGTACAGCAAACAACAGAGATAAATCAAATGAGCCTTCCGAAGGCCAATCTATTCGGAAGGCTGGCCATTTAAGTTCACAGAGGGTCTGTAGGAAGCCTGGATCTGCTGGCTTCCCATAGTTACAGGATCTTTTAAAGAAATCAGAAAAATTAGCAAGAATGCATTCAAGAGGAGTTTGCGGAGTGGATTTTCCTTGTCCCATCTTGTCAGGGTTGAAACAGTTAAAACACCAAGAAACACTGAACATAGACAGACAAACGAACAAAACACTGGAGACTAGTTTCACTTTCACTCACACAGCCAAATATCAAAGTGAAACCTAAGGGTTTTCAAAATCAGGAGAAGGCGTCCTGTCCTTGATTCGGGGTGTGCAGTACCGCGGCGTCCCGCCTGCAACAGCCCCCACAAATGTTCCGGAGCCAACACAAAAGGGAGAATCCCTTACCAGATTCCTCGAGGCCACCATCCTAGTTCGAATTTGATCACGAATTAAAAGCAAAGGCGAGGAAGTGGAGGCACTTCCCGCTTAGTTTGAGGAGGTCAACCTCAATTAAGGGGGACCTCGCGGTTGATCCCGCTGGGGCCTCCAAATGTTATAACCCAGGAGATCGACCACTCGATCACACTCAGACTTTAACCACTTTTATGAAATTTATTGAGCTAAGCCCACGGGTGTCTGCAGCACCTCTCATGTAGGAGAGAACTGCAGCCCTCAGGTTTTAAAATGGCTCCTTTTTATAGGGGGTTGCAGATACAGTTTGCAAGCAAGCAGGATAAACAGAAGCGGATTTTGGCAGTTAGCTAGCGTTTGCACAGAATGCCCTGATAGCCTGGGGCACAGCTGCAGGGTTGAGATGTCCTTGCGAGATTGTTCAAGGGAGGGGAGGTTGTGTGCTTTTCAGATAAGACACTTAGGAGACAGTGGGAAACTTTTCTTTTCTATGTTACTTTGGTTGCCATGAAGGCCTATGGGTAGGCTAATTTAGGGTTCAACAAAACAATTCTTATAAAGATCTCATAATATTTACAGATATCACCTGTAGGTTTGTTTTTCCTAGGAAATCCTTATACTTTTACTAATTAGCAAAGTTAGCCACACCTAAAAGAGTACATATTATTGATGCTAATTATATAAATTTCAAAAACAGGCAAAACTAATCTATAGTGTTAGAAGACAGTATACTAGTCACCTTGTAAGAAGGTATGATTGCTAGGAGTGTGAAAGGAATATTGACCTACAATATATTGGTCTACAATGTGGAGAAGGGGTGGATATTCATAATGTACATAGCTGTATATTTACCTTTTTCTGTACCATTTTATTTCAATAAATTTTTACTTGTTTTACAAACAGATATGGAGGATAGATTTTGTTAACACACATCTAGTAGGATTCTAGAAAGAGTGAAGAAAAAGAATAGAAGCAGCAATATTTGCAAAGCTAATAGAAGGACATGTATGCTTTTTCAGGAAACAAATCAACTACTGAGTAGCAGACATAAAAAGAAATGTACATGAAGACTATTGTTGTGAAGTTTCAGGAATGCTAACAGAAAATAAGATTTTGAAAAAAATCGTTCTAAAAGAATATGTACATCACCAATAAAAAACAACATTGGATCAAGAGATTCATTAACCGTAACAAGAAAATCTGAAATATAATGAAAATATACCTTCAAAAGAATGATTAAAAAAGCAAATACTAACATACAATTCTAGCTCAAATTATCAGGTGTTAAATAATTAAAGATTCGTTTCAAGGAGAATAAAAATTGTATTTGGATGGAATGTGGTACAAAAGAAAATGTTGGGATAGAAGATAAGTAAGTAACTAAGTCAGTAAATAAGCAAAATATGTAACAATTTATAAAGCGATAAGTACTATAGAGCAAAATAAATCAAAACAAGAAAATATGGAGAGCTATTTTGCAATTTTAAATAAAGTGGATAGGTTATATTTCACATTGAAGAAGACATTTAAGAAAAGACCAAAAATACATGAATAAATAAAGAAACCAAGTGGATATTTGAGGGCAGAGCAATCCAGGAAGGGGGAGTTGGGCATGCTGGGGAAAAGATGTTAAAACAAGGAGGCTCTGATATATCCCTGAACAGCAAGAAAGCTAGAGTGTTTAAGTAAACCAGTGAGAGAGAGTAGGAAATGAAGCCAGACAAGGCAAAACATATCAGACCTTAGAGGAGCTCTTAGATCAGTGAAAGATTTAGTTTTTACTAGAATTCAGATGGGAAGAGGTTTTAGTAGTGAAAGACATGATTCCACCTCTAAGAATGTATGATAGAGGCCAGGAACTGAAGATAGAGACCAGTTATGAATCTAGGAAAAAAGTAAAGTTTGGGAATTGGTGGTCACAGTGACAGAGTGAGAAGGGGTTGGATTCAGATAATCTTTTCCAGGTACAGATGATACTATTTCTTAAAGGATTGTGTGTGAGTGTAAAAGTTGTTTCCAAGAGTTTGGCCCTGGAGACAGGAAGGGAAAGTCAAAGTTGACCCTAACTACAGGAAGAACAGTTTGGAGGATAAATATCAGTCAAAATGGAAGCCCAATTAAAATATAGTAGTGAGATAGAACTTCCATCTAACAGACTTAGAAAAAATTTTATTTTAATCTTACAATAACAAATGTTGTCAGGAATGTGATAGAAAGAGGCATTGTAATTCCATCTTGTTTGGAATATAAATTTGTGCAATCCCTTCAGTAGGAATTTGTCAGTATCCAGAAAATAGCAGATATCTGTTCCGTATAATCCAGAATTATACCCTTTAGCAGAAATATTCTGTAATAATAATTAAAATAAGGGGCAAATTTCAAAAGGAACATAATTTAAAATAGAAATAGAATTGCAACTCTCTTAATTATTTAGAATTACTTTGATCCCATTTTTATGAAGAGTGAAGTAAAAATCAATTTTGATTTATATGAATAAAGAGGAATGCAAGAATTTGCACATGAAATGTTTATTATTGGTTACTTCAAGGTAACCAGGATTGTACAGTTGGAGAAAGTAAAATATGGTTTAACTTAGGGTCACTGTGTAGTATAGTTCCATGATTTTTAAAAAAATGTTATTCCTTTAACATATATAAATGTAATACTTCCCCTTTTAATCATGTTCAAATATATATTTCAGTGCTATTAATTACATCCAAAATATTGGGCTATCACCACCACCATCCATTACCAAAACATTTCCATCATTCCAAATAGGAATTCTGTACATTTTAAGCCGTAACTTTCTGTTCCTTATGGCCACCCTGTCTTCTGGTAGCTTATATTCTAATTACTTCAGATTGGTGAGATTGTACAATATTTGTCCTCTTGTGTCTGGTTTATATCACTCAACTTGTTGTCTACAAGGTTCACCCATTGTAGAACCTTGAGTTTGCCTATTCTAATTATTTCAAATTGGTGAGATTGTACAATATTTGTCCTTTTGTGTCTGGCTTATATCACTCAGCTTGCTGTCTACAAGGTTCATCCATTTTATGGCTGAATGATATTCCATTGAATGTATATGCCACATTTTATTTTTCCACTTATCAGTAGGTGGACACTTGGGTTGCTTCCATCTTTTGGCAATTGTGAGTAATGCCACTATGAACACCGTTGTACAAATATCAGTTCAAGTCCCTTTTTTCAATTCTTTTGAATATATACCTAGTAGTGGCACAGCCGGGTAATATGGTAGTTCTCTACTTAGCTTTCAGAAGAGCTGCCAAGCTATCTTCCACAGCAGCTGTACCATTCTACATTGCCACCAGCAATGAATGAATGTTCCTATTTCTCTGGATCCTCTCCAACACATGTTACTTTCCATTTTTTAACAGCCATTTTATTGACGTGAAATGGTATCTCATTTTGATTTTGATTTGCATTTCCTTAATGGCTAATGATTTTGATCATCCTTTCATGTGCTTTCTGGCCATTTGTATGTCTTCTTTGAAGAGATGTCTATTCAAGTCTTTTTACCCATTTCATAATTGGGTTGTTTGTCCTTTTGTTATTAAGTTGAAGGAATTCTTTATATTTTCTGAATATTAAACCATTATTAGATATGTGGTTTCCAAATATTTCTTCCCGTTGTATCAGTTTATTTTCAAGATAAAGTCCTTTTGTGGAGCAAATATTTTTTATTTTTCTTTTCTTTCTTTCTTTCTTTCTTTCTTTCTTTCTTTCTTTCTTTCTTT
>JAKSZT010053801.1:7140752-7313592 GCA_026826555.1 Tolypeutes matacus | reverse complement strand
TTTCTTTTCTTTTCTTTTCTTTTCTTTTCTTTTCTTTTCTTTTCTTTCTTTCTTTTCTTTTCTTTTCTTTTTCTTTCTTTTTGAGGTACCAGGGCCAGGGATTAAACCCGGGACCTAGTACGTGGGAAGCCGGCACTCAGCCACAGCCACATCAGCTCCCCTGAGTTTGTTTCATTGTTTGCTTTTGCTTGTTTCTTTTTTGTGTGTGTTTTTGTTTTTAGGAGGCACCAGGGAATGAACCTGGGACCTCCCATGTGGGAAGAAGGCACTCAACTGCTTGAGCCATATCTGCTTCCTCATTTTTAATTTTGATGAGGTTCCATTTATGCAATTTTTCCTTTGCTTGCAATTTGGTTGTAAAGTCTAAGAAACCATTGCCTAACACAGAGACTTAAAGATCCTCCGTATGTTTTCTTCTAGAAGTTTGATAGTAGTAACTCTTATATATTTAGATCTTTGATTCATTTTGAGTTGATTTTTTTATAAGGAATGAGGTCAGGTTATTCCTTCTTTTTTTTTTGCAAATGGTGATCCAATTGTATCAGCACCATTTATTGAAGAGACAATTCTTTCCCAATTGAGTGGTCTTTGCCCCTTGTCAAAGATCAGCTGGCCATAAATATGAAGGTTTGTTTCTGAGCTTTCAATTCCATTCCATTGGTCTATATGTCTGTCCTTGTGCCAGTACCTTGCTGTTTTGATTATTGTGGTTTTGTAATAAATTTTAAGACCAGGAAGTGTGAGTCCTCCAACTTCATTCTCCTTTTTCAACATGATTTAGACAATTGGGGACCCTTACACTTCCATATAAATTTGATGGTTGGTTTTTCCATTTCTGCAAAGAAGGTGGTCGGACTTTTGATAGGGATTGCATTGAATCTATAAATTGCTTTGGGTACGATTGACATCTTAATGATATTTAGTCTTCCAATCTGTGAACACAGAATTGCCTTCCATTTATGTAGGTCTTCTTTGAATTCCTTAAGTAAAATTTTGTAATTTTCTGTGTACAATTCCTTTATCTCTTTGGTTAGGATTTATTCCTAGATATTTGCTTATTTTAGTTGCTATTGTGAATGGAATTTATTTCTTAATTACTTCTTCCAATTGTTCATTGCCTGTGTATGCAAACACTTCTGATTTTTGCCTGTTGGTCTTGTACCCCTACACTTTTCTGAATTCATTGATTAGTTCTAGAAGCTTTGTTGCAGATTTTTCAGGTTTTTCTGTATATTGGACTTTAAAAATTTTTTATAATTTTTAAAAACAAATCAATTTTATTGGTACATATTAATAAAGCATACAACTCATCCAAAGTATACAATCAATGGTATTTGATATAATCACATAGTTGTATATTCATCACTTCAATCATTATTAGAGCATTTTCATTATTTCAATAATAATAATAAACAAAAAAAGATGAGTAAATAAACAAGAAAATTCTTCACCTCTCAAGCTCCCTATGTTTCCCATGCTGTACATAGCTGCTATTTCTGACTATTGTTGCATAATTATCTATTTATTAAGCAGTTTTATTGAGATATATTCACATATCATACAATCTATCCAAAGTGTATAATCAATTTCTTTTAGTATTGTCAAAATGTTGTGCATTCATCACCACAAAAATTTTTAAAACCATTTCATTATTTCCAAAAAGAAAAACACCACACCCTTTAGCAAGCCTTCCCTAGCCCTACATAACCACTAATCTAATTTAATTGACTTATATTTACATTTTATAGAATTGAATCACAATATGTTACACAATATATTTCACTCATAGTAGCGTAATCATGCAGTATTTGTCCTGTTGCTTCTGGCTTGTTTCACACAACATAATGTCCTCCAGGTTCATCCATGTTATCATATAGCTTGTGATCTCATTTCTTCTTAAAGCTGCATAATATTCCATTGTGTCAATATACTATAGTTTGTTTATCCATTCTTTGGTTGATGGACACCTGGGTTGCTTCCAACTTTTGGCAAATGTGAATAATGCTATGATGAACATCGGTTTGCAGATATCTGTTCTTGTCACTGCTCTCAGTTCTTCTGGATATATACCCAGGAGTGGTATTGCAGGGCCTCATGGCAAATCTATATTCAACTTCTTTACAAACTATCAAACAGTCCTCCACAGTGGCCGTACATTTCTACATTCCCACCTTCAGTGAATAAGTGTTCCTATCTCTCCATATCCTTTCCAACACTTGTGGTTCTCTGTCTTTTTAGTAGCGGCCATTCTGATAGGTGAGAAATGATATCTCATTGTAGTTTTGATTTGCATTTCCCCAGTCATTAGTTATGTTGAACATTTTTTCATGTGTTTGTTTTTTGCCATTTGTATTTCTTCTTTGGACAAATGTCCAAGTCTTTTGCCAATATTTTAATTGGGTCATTTGTCTTTTTATTATTGAGTTGTAAAATCTCTTAATATATCATGGATATTAAACCTTATCAGACATGTGATTTCCAAATATTTTCTCCCATTGAGTTGGCTGCCTTTTCATCCTATTGACAAAGTACTGTGAGGTGTAAAAATGTTTAATTTTAAGGAGGTTCCATTGATCTATTTTTTCTTTTGTTGTATGTGCTTTCAGTGTAAGGTATAAGAAACCATCATCTACCACAAGGCCTTTAAGATATTTCCCTAATTTTCTTCTAGTAATTTTATGATCCTAGATTTTATATTTAGGTCTTTGATTCATTTTGAATTGATTCTTGCATAGGGAGTGACATCAGAGTCCTCTTTCATTATTTTGGTTATAGATATCCCGTTCTCCCAGTGCTATTTTTTAAAGAGACTGTTTTGTCCTGTTAATGTAGCTTTGTAATATATTTCAAGGTCAGGCAGTGAAATTCCTCCCATACCATTCTTCTTTTTCAGAATGCTTTTCGCTATTTGGGTGTATTTTTACTTCCAGATGAATTTGGTAATTGCCTTTTCTATTTCTGTAAAGTAGGCTGTTGGAATGTTGATTGGTATTGCATTGAATCAATAAATCAGTTTGGGTGAGATTAACATCTTCATGATATTTAGTCTTCCAATCCATGAACACAGACAGTCTTTCCATTTGTTTAGGTCTTCATTGATTTCTTTTAGCATTGTTTTGTAGTTTTCTGCATATGGGTCCTGTACTTCTTTGGTTAAACTGATTCCTAGGTATTTGAGTCTTTTTGTTGCTATTGTAAATGGAATTTTTTCCACTGGATTTCCTCTTCAGATTGTTCAATACTAGTGTACAAAAACATTACTGATTTTGCATGTTGATCTTGTATCCTGCCAATTTCCTGAACTCATTTATTAGCTCAAGTCGTTTTGTCATAGACATTCAGAATTTTCTAAATATAGGATCATGTCATCCCAAAATAGTGAGGGTTTTACTTCCTCTTTCCTATTTGGATGCCTTTATATATTTTTTTTTCTTGTCTAATTGCTCTAGCTAAAACTTCTAGTAGTATATTGAAAAACAATAGTGACAGGGGGCATCCTTGTCTTCTTCTCGAACTTAGAGGGAAAGCTTTCAACATTTGTAAAAAGTACAGTGTTGGCTGTGGGTTTTTCATATATGCCTTTTATCATATTGAGGAGTTGTCCTTCTGTTTCTATCTTTTGAAGTGTTTTTATCAAGAAAGGATGCTGGATTTTGTCGAATGCCTTTTCTGCATCAATTGTGATGATCATGTGTTTTTTTTCCTTCAATATGCTAATATGGTGTATTAAGTTGATTGATTTTCCTATGTTGAACCAGTCTTACAGACCAGGAATACATCCCATTTGATTGTAATGTATAAGTCTTTTGATCTGCTGTTGGATTCTATTATAAGTATTTTGTTGAATTTTCGCATCTATGTTCATTAGAGAGATTGGTCTGTAATTTTCTTTCCTTGTAGTGTCTTTATCTGACTTTGGTATTACGGTGATGTTGGCTTCATGAAATATGTTGGGTAATTTTTCCTCCTCTTCAATTTTTGAAAGAGTTTGAACAGGATTGGTGTTCATTCTTCTTGAAATGCTTGGTACAATTTACCTGTGAAGCCATATGGTCCTGGACTTTTCTTTGTTGGGAGAATTTTGATGACTGTATTAGTCAGCCAAAGGGGTGTTGATGCAAAGTACCAGAAATTGGTTGGTTTTTATAAAGGGTATTTATTTGGGGTAGATATTTACAGTTACCAGGCCATAAAGCATAAGTTACTTCCTTCACCAAAGTCTTTTGCCATGTTTTGGAGCAAGATGGATGCCAACATCTGCCAGGGTTCAGGCTTCCTGGGTTCCTTTCTTCCAGGGGTTCATTTCTCTCCGGGCTCAGCTATTCTGTTTTCTCCACAAAGTAAGCTGTAGACTATGAGGCTTTCTAGGGTTTGCCTCTCTCCACAAGGTCAACTGTAGACTGTCAGGCAAATGGCTCTGTCTCTCTCCCCAAGGCTTTTGCCGTGTTTAAGAAGCCATCTCTATTTCTCTGTGTTCTTCTCCTTTATGTTCACTTCCCAGGCTCCAGCTCAAAACGCCAACATCAAACCTCCAATATCAAACCTCCAAACTCTTTTCTCTGTGGCACAGGGTTATCTGTAATTCCCTGCCCACCAAGGGGACTCCATGTCCTACTGACGTGGCCCAATCAAAGCCCTAATCATAATTTAATCATGCCCAGGTAGAGACCAGTTTACAAACATAATCCAATATCTATTTTTGGAATTCATAAACCACATCAAACTGCTACAATGATGGATTCAATTCTTTAAATAGCATTGGTTTGTTAAGTTCTTGTATTTCTTGTAGCATCAGTGTAGGTTGTTTGTGCATTTCTTGGAATTTGTTCATTTCATCTAGGTTGTCTAGTTTGTTGGCATAAAGTTTCTTATAATATCCTCTTATGATCCTTTTGATTCTGTGGGGTCAGCCATAAATTCCCCCCTTTCATTTCTGATTGTATTTATTTGCCTCTTCTCTCTTTTTTTCTTTGTTAGTCTAATTAGGGGCTTGTCAATTTTATTGATCTTCTCAAAGAACCAGCTTTTGGTTTTGTTGGTTTTCTCTATTTTTTTGTTGCTGCTGCTGCTGTTCTCAATTTCCTTTATTTCTGCTCTAATCTTTATTATTTCTTTCCTTTTCCTTGCTTTGAGATTGGATGGCTGTTCTTTTTCTAGTTTCTCCAGTTGTTCAGTTAAATCTTTGACTTTAGTTCTTTATTCTTTTTTAAATAGGTGTTTAGGGCTATAAATTTCCCTCAAGACTGCCTTTCCTGTAAATCATAACTTTTGATAAGTTGTGTTCTCATTTTCATTCATCTCAATAGTTATTTTAGTTAATTCTGTCCTCTCTAGTTTTTCCTTTTTCATTCTAGATAATGGTTTGTAAATTTTATTGATATTGTTAAACAGCCAATTTTTGATTCTGCTGATTCCCTCTAACTTTTTGTATTGTTTTCTATTTCACTTATCTCCACTCTAATCTTTGTTATTTCCATTTTTCTGCTCACTTTGGGTTTAGTTTTCTCTTCTTTTTCTAGTTCTTCCAGTTGTGAGGTTAGGTCTCTGATTTGAAGTTTTTCTTCTTTTTAATGTGAGCATTAAGAGCTATAAATTTCCCTCACAGTACTGCCTTCCCTGCATCCCATGAATTTTCGTATGTTGTATTTTCATTTTCATTCATCTCAAGATATTTCCTAATTTCACTTCTGATTTCCTATTTAACCAATTGTTTGTTTAAGAGTATGTTGTTTAATTTCCACATATTTATGAATTTTCCATTTCAATCTTTGTTATTTTTTTTTTTTCTGGCTTCATTCTGTTGTGGTCAGAAAATATATATTGTATGATATCAATATTTTTCAATTTACTGAGACTTTTTTGTGATCTAACATATGATCTGTCTTGGAGAAAGATTCATGTGCACATTAGAAGAATGTATATTTTGTTGTTGTTGCGTGAAGTGTTTTATATATGTCTGTTATATCTAATCAGTTTAGAATATTATTCAGTTCTTATATTTCTTTATTGACTTTCTTACTAGATATTCTACCCTTTATTGAAAGTGATTTATTGAAGTCGCCTACTATTCACATAGAACTGTCAGTTTCTCCCTTCAAATCTGTCAGTATTTGCTTCATATTTTGAGACCCTGCTGTTAGGTGCGTATATATTTGTAATTGTTACATCTTATTTTTTAATTGTCCTCTTTATCAGTATATAATGACCATCTTTTCCCTTGTAACTGATTTTTGATTTGTCTATTTTATCAGATACTAGTATAACTATCCCACCTTTCTTTTGGTTACTACTTGTATGGTATAGTTTTCCCATCCTTTTACCTTCAACCTACTTGTACCTTTGAATTTAAGGTGAGTTATTTGCAGACAGCATATAGTTCAGTCATGCTTTTTTAGTCATTCTGCCAATTTCTGCCTTTTGACTGCAGAGTTTAATCCATTTACATTTAAAGTTACTACTGAAAATACAGGACTTTCTTCTTCCATTTTGTTATTTAGCCTTTGTAAGTCTTGTGCATTTTTTTGTCCCTCTCTTCCTTTAATGCCTACTTTTATATTTATTTGATTCTTTTATGGTTACAATGGAGTTAAAATTTAACATCTTAAATATATAACAATCATATCTGGTTTCACATCACCTTGATTCAATAGCATGCACATATACATTTCCTATATTCCCTTTCCCCACCAGTTTTTGTCTTGTTACCAATTATATCTTTGTACGTTGCATGTCCAAAATCCTAGATTTGTCATTACTTTTTATGCATTTGTATTTTAGCACCTGTAGGAAATAAGAAGTGGATGACATACCAACAATACTCTACAACAATAATAGCATTTATAATTACCCAAATGCTTAACATTACTGCAGGTCTTCATTTCTTTTTTTTTTTTACGGATGAACAAAGTTTTATTACGCGCAGGCCCAGAGGAGAGTCAAGTCTCCAAAAAATCTGAGCTCCATTTTTCGATTTTCATAAGTTTATATATATAGAAACACTAAGCAGGCAAATTCCTGAGCAAACGAACTCCCCTGCGTCCCTTTCTCCCTCCCCATCACCCCCCCCCTTTCTCCATAGGTCTTCATTTCTTTATACTGCTTTGAACCCCTGTTTAGTGTCCTTTCCTTTCAGTCTAAAGAAATCCCTTCGCATTGCTTGTAGGACTGGTCTAGTGATGATGAATTCCTTCAGTTTTGATTATCTGAGAATGTCTTAATTTCTCCCTCATTTTTGAAAGATAGTCTTGTCATATATAAAATTCTTGGCTGGCAGTTTTCTTTCAGGACTTTAAGTATTACCACCATGGTTTCTGATGAGAAATTGGCACTCAATCTAATTTTGTCTCCCTTGTATGTAACAGGTTGCTTATTCTCTTGCAGCTTTCAGAAATCTCTCCTGGTCCTTTGCATTCGATAGCGTGATCAATATGTGACAGTTTGTATTTTTTCTTTTTTTAAAATCAATTTTTTAAGACATATTCACAAACCATACAATCCATCTAAATCAATAAAATTTCTCATAATCACAGAGTTGTACATTCATCATGGCAATCAATATTACAGTATTTTCATTACTCCACAAAGAAACACCCCTTACCCCTTAGTAGTCCCTATTCAATCCCTCTATCCTTCCCCTGCCCTAAATAACTGTTAATCTGTCTTGTTCTCTATAAATTATTTGTATTTACATTTTGTATAGATGGGGCCAAACAATATATAGTACTTTCATCTGGTTTCTTTTACTTAGCATACTGCTTTTTTTTTTTTTTTTACCACAGATGGAAGAATGTTAATATATTGCTATTCCCAATAGTCGATAGTTAGCTTTCATTGCATTTTTTCCCAAATATTACCCTATTATTAACATCTTATAACATTAGCATACATTTTTTCTGTTTCAGATAAAAACATTCATTTATATGCAATATTAACTATATTAAACAAGAGGATTCACTATGATATACAAGCCCATGTTTCATTTTTTGCTTTCCTTCTTTTTTTTCTTTACACATGATCATAGATTTTCACTTTCAACCACTACCATACCCATATATTGGCACTGCTAATTACAAACACTAAAATATGCTTTCATTTTTATCCTTCTTTAAACTTTTAAAAATAATATTTTACCTAATAGTGGGATTGCTAGATCATATGACAGAACTATATTTAACTTCCTTAGGAACTGACAGTCATCCACAGTGGCTGTAGCATTCTATATTCCCATTAACAGGGAATAAGTATTCCTATTTCTCCACATCCTCTCCAATGCTTGTAGTTTTCTGTTTTTTAATAGCAGCTGTTCTAGTAGATGTGAAATGCATCTTATTTTAGTTCTGATTTGCATTTCACTAATACTAGTGATGTTTAACATCTTTTCATGTGTTTTTTCGTCATTTGTTTTTCCTCTTTTGAAAAACGTCTATTCATGTCTTTTGCCTGTTTCTTAATCGAGTCATTTGTCTTTTTATTGTTGAGTTGTAGGATCTCTTTATATATCATGGATATGAAATCCTTATCAGATATGTTTTCCAAATACTTTCTCGCATTGAATAGAATGTCATTTCACCCACTTGACAAAGTCCTTCAAAGTGCACAAGTGTTTAAATTTTTGAGGAGGTTCCATTTATCTATTTTTTTCCTTCATTGTTCATACTTTGAGTGTACAGTCATTCTAAGAACCCACCTCCTACTGCCAAATTGTGAAAATGCTTTTATCCATTACCTTCTAGGAGTTTTATGATCCTGGCTTTCATGTTTAGATCTTTTTTCCATTTTGAGTTGATTTTTGTATAGGGAGTGAGATAGGGGTCCTCTTTTATCCTTTGGATATGGATATCCAGTTCTCTCAGCACCATTTGTCAAAGAGACTGTTCTGTCCCAGTAAAGTGGACTTGGTAGACTTATCAAAACTCAGTTAACCATAGAAGTAAGGGACTATTACTGAACTCTCAGTTTGATTCCATTGATCAATTTGTCAATCTTTATCCCAATACCATGCTGCTTTGACCGCTCTAGCTTTATAATATGCTTTAAGATCTGGAACCCTGAGTCCTCTAACTTTGCTCTACTTTTTGGGAGGTGTTTTTGGTTATTCAGGACCCCTTTCCCTTCTAAATAAATTTGGCAATTGACCTTTATGTTTCTGTAAAGTAGGCTGTTAGGATTATTAATGGTATTCAGTTGAATCTATAAACCAATTTGGGTAGAACTGACATCTTAATGATATTTAGTTTTCCAAACCATGAATACAAAATGTACTTTCATTTGCTTAGGTCTTTGATTGCTTTTAGCACTGTTTTTAGTTTTCTGAGTACAGGTCTTTTACATCCCTGGTTAAATTAATTCCTAGATATTTGATCATTTTGTTCCTATTGTAAATGGAATTTTTATTGATATCCTACTCAGATTGCTCATTCCTAGTGTATAGAAACACTATCTTTTTTTTTTTTTTTTTTTTTTAGGAGGTACTGGGGACTGAACCTGGGATCTCATATATGCAAAAAAGGTGCTCAACCACTGAGCCACATCTCCTTCCCAATACTACGGATATTATTGTGTTGATCTTGTTTCCTGGCATTTTGCTGACCTTGTTTATTAGCTTTAGTAACTTTATAGTAGATATTTCAGGATTTTCTAAGTATAGGGTCATGTCATCTGCAAATAGTGAGTACTTTATTTCTTCATTACCAATTTGGATGTGTTTTGTTTCTTTTTCTTGCAATTTCTTTAGCTAGAACTTTTAGCACAATATTGAATAACAGTGGAGACAGTGGACCCTTGTCTTGTTCCTGATCTCAGAAGGAAAATCTTTTAAACTTTCCTCACTGAGTATGATGCTGGCTATGGGTATTTCATAATGCACTGTTATCATGTTGAGGAATTTTCTTTCTATTCCTATCTTTTGAGGTGGTGTTATGAAGAAAGGAAGCTGGATTTTATCAAATGCCTTTTCTGAGTCAGTCAAGATGTTTATTTTTTTTCCCTTCTGTTTGTTAATGTGATGTATTACATTAATTGATTTTCTTGTGTTGAACCACCATTGTATACCTGTAATAAAATCTACCTGATTGTGGTGTATAACACATTTAGGATGCTTTTGAATTAATTTGCATGTATTATATTGGAATTTTTGCATCTATATTCATTAGAGAGATTGGTCTATAATTTTCTATTCCTGTAGTGTCTTTATCTGGTTTTGGTATGAGGGTGATGTTGGCTTCATAAAATTAACTAGCTAATTTTGCCTCCTCTTCAGTTTTTGGAAGAGTTTAAACAGGATTGGTATTAATTCTTCTCAAAATGCTTGGTAGAATTCATTTGATGTTGAGATTTTTTTGTTGAGAGATTTTTGATGACTGATTCAACCATTTTATCTCATTAAAAAAAAATTATTTATCCCCCTCTTGCTGCTTGTGCTTGCTGCATCCATTTGCTGTGCATTTTTCTGTGTCTGCTTGTGTCCCTTTGTTGTATCATCTTGCTGTGCCAGCTTGCAGGCCAGCAGCTCACGGTGCCACACGGGCTGGCTTGCCTTCACCAGGTAAATGGGAGCCCTACCACTTGAGCCACATCTGCTTCCCCAGATTCAATCTTTCTACTTGTAATTTGCTTGTTCGAGATCTTGTACTTCTTCCAGATTCAGTGTAAGTTGTTTGTGCATTTTTGGAAATTTGTCCATTTCAGCTAGATTGTCTAATTTGTTGGCATACAGTTTTTCATACTATCCTTTTATTATCCTATTTATTTCAGTAGTAATGCCACCTTTTCATTCCTGATTTATTTGTTTGCATCTTCTCTTTATTTTGTTTGTTAGTCTATTAAAGAGTTTATCAATTTTATTGATCTTCTCAAAGACCCATCTTTTATTTTTATTGATTTTAATTTTTTTTTGTACTCAAGTTCATTTATTTCTGCTCTTATCTTTGTTCTTTCTTTCTGATTGCTTTGGGATTAAATTGGCATTCTTTTTCTAGTTCGTCCAGGTGTTCTGTTAGGTGTTTGGTTTTAGCTCTTTCTTCCTTTTTAATATAGGTGTATAGGGCTGTACAGTTCCCTCTCAGCCCTGCCTGCACTGCATTCCATAAGCTTAGATAATTCTTATATTGCTTATTAATTGTTTTCCTGATATTATTTAGTTCTTTCTCTGATCTCACTGAGCATTTTTAAGATCAGTTTTTTCTTAAAGGCTCTGTTCAGTATGTCCACTTTCTTGTCTTCCACGTTGGTGTTTTCTAGATTTCTATCCTCTTCTTTTGCTTGGGCTATCATTTCCTGTTTCTATGTTTATTTTGTACTCTTGTTGCACACTATGCATTTTAATATTTTAAAATATTAACTATGGGATTTATCCCATGTGATATTTGTTTCTTGAGTTTGTAACCAGCTGATGATAAGATAGAGATTTTCTTGAGCTCCACCCTCCTATCAGGAAGGTCTTCCCAGAGCAAATGCCACATACATGACTTTCCTTTTTTTTTTGGCCTCTGTCTTGTCCTGTCCTGGGATTTTGTTTATTAGTTGTTTTGGAGTTCTCCTGTTTAGAGGAATTTGGCTGTGCCTCTGTTTCTCTGGAGATAGACCTCTTTCTCCCAGGTGTTTGAAGCCAGAGAACCTTTGCCTCGACTTTCTACCTCTATAGTTTCTTACACTCATTTCATTGTCTTATGCTGCTTTTGCCTGGAGGGCAAGTTCTGGGATGAGGGGCACATCAGAATGCACTTTCCCAGTCTTTCACAGCTGAAATGGGGCCAGGAACCCATGAAGGGGGCTTTGATTGGCTTCAAAGTGCTCTAGGGAGGGGATCAGGAAGGACATCAAGAGCTTCCTTTATGGCTTCCAAAGCTGAGTTTCCCAGACCTGCCAAGCAAATATAGTCATTCAGCTAATTGTCCCCTGCAGTCCTGAGGAAGTGCATCCTCCTTAAGTTACTTCTGCCACTGAGGCAACAGTGGCTGCTGTTGCCTTTGTCCAGGTGTGTGGAATGAAACAATGGCCTCTACCAACATTGTCAAGGACATGTTGAAACAATGGTTGCCCTCAGAGCCTAGCCCCCAGCTATCTGAAGTTTATTCATCAAAAGCTGTGATCAGTGATTGGCTGTTCCAACCCCTTGTCTTGGGAAAGAGGATTTTTCTGTCGATTTCTGTCACCAGCAAGCTAGCCAGGGGCTGAACTCCATAGGAGCTTGCTGCAACAGTTGGGGAAGCTACCATGTGGAGAGAGTAATTTACTCTTCTTTAATATAATTTATCAGCTTCTATCTCCCACTCTTCCCTGGATGCTGTACAGTGTTCCCCTGGCCTCTGGAGTTTCAAATAGTTTTTTCAGACAGTTCCTGCCTGTTTAATAATTGTTTTTGTGGACAGACTGAGTCATGGAGCTTCCTACTCCATCATCTTTCCATAATACCTCCCCTTTTCGTATTCTTTAATGTTAGAGTATGTAATTATTAGGCTTGACAATAAGAAGGTAATTGACATAAGACTTCATATTCATATATAGATATATATAAAACAAATAAAAGAATTTATGAGTTATTACTTGTATATCTACTAAATTTATTTTAAAAGGTCAGAAAACTTCATTTCCAAAAATATGGGAAATATTAGAAGGGTAGATTATTATCTATTTGGGATATTTAGGTGCAAAAATATGGTTATATTCTTAAAAATATATCAAAAGCTTTTATTCTCTCCTAATAAAATCAAATTCAAATTTTATTGAATAGTACGTATTAAGCACCTTGGTGCTAGGGGATGTTTTGGAAAAATCCTTTTTGTCTTTGGTGTTTTATCAGAAATAAATTAGCCTTAAGATTAGCAATTTAAAATATTATATGTAAAATAAAAAAGGAAACAAATCTATATCTTTCTTTTTCCCTCTCTTTCTCTCTTTACCTAGACATGGATAAACTATTCCATAGTCACAGTTCATAGAGATTCATTGTGCAGATACAAGGCAAATTTTTGATCCATAGCACTTGGAATTGAAGAAAACATCATAATCTGAGAGGTATCTGCACATAAAAAGATCAGCAAGGAACACTCCACCATGTACTTTGTGAGAATCTGCCAGTCAAAAACAAATACACACCAGGTAAGACTGCATGACTGAAGCTCAATGAAATGATGGCCTATTTTTAGCTTAGCTCTTTTTCTCCATTTAAAAAGGCATGACTGAGCTTTGTGTTCCTGTTTTCATAAAATGATAGCTAAATAGCACCAGCTAGAGCCAAAAACAGAGATGGGAAGCATACCTATATATTTCTGCCAGCAATTTCTCTGTTATTCCCATCTTGGGCATATTTTGAATATATCTTGCCAAATATTCAGAACTGTTCAGGCTAGTCAGATGCTCTTTTATGAACCATTGACATCTTAGACTCAGGATTACATCCTTAAATGAGTCGACCTCCTAGACAATATATTCTTCTAGTATGATGGTGAATTGGTGAATGAAAAGTCTTTCATATCTAGGTGTTACCAAACTGGTAGGATTGAAAGACATTTAGCTCAATCTCATCAAATTCATGATTTAAAAGCTTCATGAAGCCCAGTGGTTGAGTGCCTGCTTTCCATGTGCAAGGTCCTGGGTTCAATCCCTGGTACCTCTTAGGATTATATATATATATAGGATTCCCATATACCTTGCCACCTCCCCTTTCCACTACATTTGCTCCCCAGTGAGAGTTGGTTTTTTCATTTGTTTTGTTGTTGTTGTTGTTGCTGTTGTTTTTAGGAGGTACCGGGAATCAAACCCAGGACCTCATACATGGGTAGCAGGCACTCAACCACTTGAGCTATATCTGCTCCCTCCCTATATATTTTTTTTAACAAATCAATTTTATCGATACATATTAATAAAGCATAAATCCTTCCAAAGTGTATAATCAATGATATTTGGTGTAATCACATATTTGTGCATTCATCACTTCATTCTTAGAGCACTTTCATTATTCCAATAATAATAATAATAAACAAAAAACAAAACACATCACCTCTCAATATCTCTGTTTCTCTTGCTGTACATAGCTGCTATTCTGTTTCCTTTTCTCTAGTATATTGGTATTTATATTTCGTAAAAACAGACTTACATATGCAATATTACCCATATTCATATTTTACATGAGTTTTACGATCTTATACATTTCCATGTTATAGTTTTTAACTTTCTTTCTAGTAATATATATGACCGTAGACCTTTCCTTTCAACCACTGTCATACCCTTATAATAACTCTGGTAGTTACAAACACCATGATATGCTTTCACCATTTCTATTCATTTCCAAAGATTTACAGACAACATTTTAACCATTCTGCACAGATTAACACTCACCTTTCCATTCTCTACCTCCTTCCATTTACTGGTGACCTATATTCTAATTATTAACTCCATGAGTTTACACAGTATATTTAGTTCATAATAGTGCAATCATACAGTATTTGTCCTTTTTTTGTCTGGCTTGCTTCATTCAACACAGTGTCTTCTAGGTTTATCCATGTTGTTATATGCTGTAACATTTATGTAATTGAAAGTTTCTTTAAAAATTAAAAAAAAAATTAAAAAATTAAAACTTTAATGAAGGAACATATTACCTTAGTATCAAACTTACTTTTGTCTATGTTCTTTTCCTCTGTAAATAGTCATTTTGATTTCTCATTTAAATATCAGAAACTTTCTTTTTCTTGATCAGGAAATTGTTATAGAGTTTCTTCTTAATTACAATCTGTTTCTCCCAAGCAAGCAGTGTTGCAAGATTCAATTCTTTTGATCAGACCCATTTTCTAAATGATTGTTCTTTTTAAGTCACACACTAATTTATAAATATATTTTAACTGATTAAAAAACTCTATCAATAACATAATTCACATTTTAAAAGTATGCAGAAGTTTTACACAAATAGCATTTTGTTTAAAAATAATTAAAATATTTTATTTTTCCCCAACAGTGTCAGTGAAATACATTATGAAATTGATGGTGAGTTTTGCTTCTCTTACATATAAAGATGCTTTATATTTTATACAATTTTCATTCCTCTGTTCATTTTTAAGTGTGACTCTCAAAGTTTATATTGTATGCTTCAGTAATGTTCTTAAAAACCATTCATTTCACTAATACTCATTGAGTGACTATATTTTCTCATGCACTAGACAATGCAACAAGATTGCAACCACTTATAAGTTCTTGTGATAGTATTACAGGAAAGAACAGTCTGATTAGAGAATGAGCATGTAGATCAGAGGTCAAATCCTCTATTGATTCAAGGAATAGTGATGGACTGTAAATGTGTGGGGCATTATGCTTGCTTTATCTGCTTGAGGAATTTATTTAGAATGCCATGATGCTACTTGAATTTTATGGTAAAGAAATCAAACATGATTTGTCAATGTTATTTAATTAAAAGTATTATTTAGAGCTCAGGATTAGCTGGAGAAAATGAATACCATTGGAATGAGATAGATGCAAAATAGACTTAACTCAGACATGTTCATAGCAATATCATGCCTATTCACATATGAGCTAACCAACAGAAATATTTTGGTTTCAGACTGACATTGACATGAGACCTCTAAAGTTGGCAAACTTTAATTCCATATAAGGGTTGTGTCTGATTTGTGACTTGTTGGGATATGGCAAGGGAAGAGAACAATAAGAGCAGAATTTAGTTACTCTGAAGAAATGGGTAAGAGGACATGAAGAAGAGAGACCGGATCTACTCTAGCAAGTTAGCAAGTGGGCAGTTTTTACCTGGGAGTTTTTGAAAATATACTCCATTTCCAAAAAAAATGAATAGTTGTTACACACACAAAAAAGTAAATTTTCATGGTCAAGCAAGTTTGTGAGGCATTGTTTTAAACAATGTTAAATAGGTTTATTTTGTGCAAGATTGTAATAGACATCTGCTACAATCATTTGGAAGAGAGAGGGTGATGACTTGGACCATGGTGGTAGAAGAACACAATGGGTAGGAACTAGTAAAATCAACATGTATTTTGAAGTTTAGAAGATTTTGTGATGGATTATATGTGGAGTATCAGAACAAAAGAGGGAAGTCAATGATGGCTCTAAGGTTATCTTCTGAGCAAATGGAAGGAGAGTATGCCATTTTTAAGAGAGGCAGCAGAGAGGTGGGTTTTGAGGCTGGAACTAAGGAGTACAGTTTAGAACATACTAGGAGTAAGTTATTTAATAAAACACCCAAGTAGAAGTGTTGACTTGGAGTGTGGTGTTTTGAGAGAAGCCTGTGCTGGAGACATAATTTGGGACGTCATTGGCATATACGGAGTGTTAAAAATGTTAGGTGGGGCACTTCCGGGAAGATGGCGGACTAGTAAGACACGGGAATCTCTTCTCCAGAAAAATAGCTAGAGGACAAGCTGAAACAGCCCCGAAAAAGATCTTCTAGGGTTTAGGTCAGCAGGTGAAGGCTGCACACCACCCAGAGGAGAGAGGGACAGAATAGGGAAATCGCCACTACAGAACTGTGAGTTGCAAGTAGCAGCTTCTGCTGCTGCCGGCACCCTCCCCCACACTCTTCAGAATTCTCAGGCCCCTGGGCCTGCGACCACAGACAAAGGGGGCTTCAGGGATCTGCTACTCCCGGAAAGGGGAGAGAGAGGGACACAGCCTTAGGCTGACTCAGATTCTGACCTGAAATTTGGGCTGCAGAGCCCCATGGACCCTTCCACATGGCGGTTTGCCCTGGGAGCCTGGAAAGGACTGGAGAAATCAGATCCTCGCAACCTCCCTCTCTTCTAGCCTGGACTAATTGTTGAGGACACCACGGGAGAGGGGAGAGAGAGCCTGGGGCTGACCCTGCTTTGGACTCCCAGGTTTGGTCTGCCCTGTCCTGAGAGCCCTTCCAGGCTGGGTGGGGCTGCGCCATTGTTTGCCTTGGAGCCTGCAAGTTGCTAAAGATATACAAACCTCCCAATCTCCTCCTCTACTAACAGGGACTGATTGTTGAGGATTCAGAAGGGAGTGGAAATATTTCCTAGCTGGGAAAAGGGGGACGCTACGAGAGAAGTCTGGAGAACTGTCTCAGAAAGTTTGAATCACAGGGCTCCTAACCCCCAGACAGGAAGCTATATCACATTGATCTGGTCTGTGTCACAACAAATACGCTCCGACCAGGCATTGAATTGAGAGCAGCCAACAGGCGCCATCTCCTGGCAGACCAAGGAAGTACACATAAGAAAATTAATAAGTAAGAGAGTCTTTTCCTGGCCTCTATAGCCTCCCTGCCCAAGGCCCTAGGAAACGACTCTACAACCAATTACTGGGTCCAGTGCCCAGTTTTGAGCAACCAGCAGAACAATCCTAACAATCAAGGTTGAGCCAAAAATCAGAGAGCAGTGGTAACTCACAGCCTCCTGCCATAAAAGAGAAAGAGATAGAGCATCTAAGTAAAATACACACTAACCAGATGCTTAAGCACCAACAAAAAATTACGGGCCATACTAAGAAAATAGAAGACATGGCCCAAGAAAAGGAATACAGCAAAGTCCCAGAAGAGATGCAGAATTTGAGAGAACTAATCAGTGAGATGAGCACACATTTCCAAAATCAAATTAATGAGATGAAAGAGAATATAGTTAAAGAGATCAATGACATCAAGAAGTCATTGTGCGAACATAAAGAAGAATTTGAAATCACGAACATAAAAGTAACGGAGTTCATGGGAATGAAAGACACAATAGGTGAAGTAAAAAATACATTTGAAGCATACAACAGCAGACTCGAAATGATAGAAGAAAGAATAAGTGATACTGAAGACAGAGCAGCTAAAATCGAAGAGAGAAAAGAATGGAAAAAATTGAGCAGGGGCTCAGAGAGTTGAATGACAACACAAAACGCAAGAACATACATGTCATTGGAGTTCCAGAAGGAGAAGAGAAAGGAAAAAGGGCAGAAAGAGTATTTGAGGAAATAATAGCTGAAAATTTCCCAACTTTCACGATATAAATGAACTTTCATGTCCAACAAGCACACCATACCCCATAAGAATAAATCCAAATACACCTACGCCAAGACACATATTATTCAGAATGTCAAATGTAAAAGATAAAGAGAAAATGGTCAGAGCACAAGAGAGAAGCAAACGATCACGTACAAAGGACGTCCAGTAAGACTTTGTGCAGATTTCTCTTCAGAAACCATGGAGGTGAGAAGACAGTGGTATGATACAATTAGGAAACTGAAAGAGAAAAACTGCCAGCCGAGAATTCTTTACCCAGCAAAACTGTCCTTCAAATATTAAGGTGAATATAAAGTATTCACAAACAAACAGAAACTAAGAGAGTTTGCAAAAAAGAATCCACCTTTGCAGGATATATTAAAGGAAACCTTAGAACCTGAAAGAAAAATACAGGAGAGAGAGGCTTGTAGGAGAGTATAGAAGAAAGAAAAGCAGAAAGGATAACCAAAAGAGTAAAAAGAAAGACAAAAGTAAGATGACATATGAAAACTAAAGAATAAAATGGAGGAAATAAATAGTGCATTTTCAGTAATATCATTAAATGTGAATGGATTAAATTCCCCAATCAAAAGATACAGGCTGACAGAATGGATAAAAAAACATGAGCCATCCATATGCTGCTTACAAGAAACGCATCTCAGACACAAGGATACAAGCCGGCTGAAAGTAAAAGGTTGGAAAAAGATATTCCATGCGAATAGTAAACAGAAAAGAGCAGGGGTAGCTATACTAATATCAGACAAAACAGACTTCAAATGCAAAAAAGTGATGAGAGATGCGGAAGGCCATTATATATTAATAAAAGGGCCGATCCTCCAGGAAGATATAACAGTCATAAATATCTACGCACCTAACCAGGGTGCCCCAAAATATATGAGACAAACTCTGGCAAAACTGAAGTGAGAAATAGACATTTCTATAATAATCGTCGGGGACTTCAACACCCCTCTCACATCATTAGATAGAACAACTAGACAAAAGATCAACAAGGAAACAGAGAACTTGAACAATATGATAAACAAGTTAGACCTAACAGACATATACAGAACACTGCATCCAAACTCAGCGGATTATACATTCTTCTCAAGTGCCCATGGATCTTTCTCCAGGATAGACCACATGTTAGGTCACAATACAGCTCTCAATAAATATAAAAAGATTGAAATTATACAAAGCACCTTCTCAGATCATAATGGAATGAAACTAGAAATCAATAACAGACAGGAAAAAAGGAAATTTGCAAATGTGTGGAGACTGAACAACACATTCCTAAATATTCAGTGGGTCAAAGAAGAAATTGCAAGTGAAATCAGTAAATATATTGAGACAAATGAAAATGAGAACACAACATATCAAAACTTATGGGATACAGCAAAGGCAGTCTTGAGAGGGAAATTTATAGCCCTAAATGCCTATATTAAGAAACAAGAAAGAGCTAAACTCAAAGATTTAACTGAACAACTTGAGAAACTAGGAAAAGAACAGCAAACCAATCCCAAAGCAAAAAGAAGGAAAGAAATAATAAAGATTAGAGCGGAAATAAATGAAAATGAGAACAAAAAAGCAACAGAGTAAATCAATAAAACCAAAAGCTGGTTCTTTGAGAAGATCAATAAAATTGACAAAACCCTCGCTAGACTAACAAAGAAAAAAAGAGAGAAGATGCAAATAAATACAATCAGAAATGAAAGGGTGGAAATTACAAATGACCTCACAGAAATAAAAAGAATCATAAGAGGATATTATGAGAAACTATATGCCAACAAACTAGACAGCCTGGATGAAATGGACAAATTTCTAGAAACTCATAACCAACCTACACTGACACAACAAGAAATACAAGAACTTAACAAACCAATCACAATTAAGGAGATTGAATCCGTCATCAAAAATCTCCCAGCAAAGAAAAGTCCAGGACCAGATGGCTTCACAGGTGAGTTCTACCAAGCATTTCTAAAAGAATTAACACCAATCCTGTTTAAACTCTTCCAAAAAATTGAAGAGGAGGGAAAATTACCCAACACATTTTATGAAGCCAACATCACCCTAATACCAAAGCCAGATAAAGATTCCACAAGAAAAGAAAATTACAGACCAATCTCTCTCATGAACATAGATGCAAAAATTCTCAACAAAATACTTGCAAATCGAATCCAACAGCATATCAAAAGACTTATACATCACGACCAAGTGGGATTTATTCCTGGTATGCAAGGCTGGTTCAACATAAGAAAATCAATCAATGTAATACACCACATTAACAAGTTGAAGGAAAAAAACCACATGATCATCTCAATAGATGCAGAAAAGGCATTCGACAAAATCCAACATCCCTTTTTGATAAAAATACTTCAAAAGATAGGAATAAAAGGAAAATTCCTCAATATCATAAAAGGTATATATGAAAAATCCACAGCCAACATCATACTCAATGGGGAAAGGTTGAAAGCTTTCCCCCTAAGATCAGGAACAAGACAAGGATGCCCACTGTCACCATTGTTATTCAACATTGTACTAGAAGTTCTAGCTAGGGCAATTAGACAAGACAAAAAAATTAAAGGCATCCAAATAGGAAAAGAGGAAGTAAAACTCTCACTGTTTGCGGATGACATGATCCTGTATTTAGAAAATCCTGCAGTATCCACAACAAAGCTACTTGATCTAATAAATGAGTTCAGCAAAGTGGCAGGATACAAGATCAACACGCAAAAATCAGTAATGTTTTTGTACACTAGTACTGAACAATCTGAGGAGGAAATCAGGAAGAAAATTCCATTTTCAATAGCAACAAAAAGACTCAAATTCCTAGGGGTTAATTTAACCAAGGAAGTACAGGACCTATATGCAGAAAATTACAAAACAATGCTAAAAGAAATTTAAAAAGACCTAAACAAATGGAAAGACATTCCGTGTTCATGGATTGGAAGAATAAATATCGTGAAGATGTCAATCTTGCCCAAACTGATTTATAGATTCAATGCAATACCAATCAAAATCCCAACAGCTTACTTTACAGAATTAGAGAAGGCAATTACCAAATTCATCTGGAAGGGTAGGTGCACCCGAATAGCCAAAAGTATTCTAAAAAAGAAGAGCAATGTGGGAGGAATTTCACTGCCTGACCTTGAAACATATTACAAAGCTACAGTGGTCAAAACAGCATGGTACTGGCATAAAGATAGACATATCAATCAGTGGAATAGAATTGAGAATCCAGAAATAAACCCTCACCTATACAGTCAACTGGTTTTTGACAAACCTACCAAGCCCACGCTGATGGGAAAAAACAGTCTCTTCAACAAATGGTGTTGGGAGAACTGGATATCTATAACCAAAAGAATGAAAGAGGACCCCTATCTCACCTCCTATACAAGAATCAACTCAAAATGGATCAAAGATCTAAATATAAAAGCCAGTACCATAAAACTACTAGAAGAAAATGTAGGGAAACATCTTCAAGACCTTGTAGTAGGTGGTGGTTTCTTGGACTTCACACCCAAAGCACGTGCAACAAAAGAAAAAGTAGATAAATGGGACCTCCTCAAAATTAAACACTTTTGCACCTCACAGGACTTTGTCAGAAGAGTGAAAATGCAGCCGACTCAATGGGAAAAAATATTTGGAAATCACATATCTGATAAGGGTTTAATATCCAGGATATATAAAGAGATGGTACAGCTCAACAATAAAAAGACAAATGACCCAATTAAAAAATGGGCCAAAGACTTGAATAGACATTTCTCTGAAGAAGAAATACAAATGACAAAAAAACACATGAAGAAATGCTCAACATCATTCATGATTAAGGAAATGCAAATCAAAACTACAATGAGATATCATTTCACACCTATCAGAATGGCCACTATTAAAAAGACAGAGAACTACAAGTGTTGGAGAGGATGTGGAGAGATAGGAACAGTTCTTCACTGTTGATGGGAATGCAGGATGGTACAACCACTATGGAGGACTGTTTGGCAGTTCCTAAAGAAGTTGAATACAGACTTGCCACGTGACCCTGCAATAGCACTACTGGGTATATACCCAGAAGAACTGAGAGCAGTGACACGAACAGACATGTGCACACCAATGTTCATAGCCACATTATTCATCATTGCCAAAAGTTGGAAACAACCCAGGTGTCCATCAACAGATGAATGGATAAACAAACTGTGGTCTATTCACACGATGGAATATTATGCAGCTGTAAGAAGAAATAAAGTCATAAAGCATATGGCAACATGGATGAATCTGGAGGACATTATGTTGAGTGAAGCAAGCCAGACACAAAAGGACAAATACTGTATGAATGCATTACTATGAAACAAATATATTGTGTAATATATTGTTTGATTCACACACACAAAAAAACAAAAATACAAACAAGAAACAAAACAACAAAAAAATTTACATGTATCCATTACATTTAATTGAGAAATGTATATATTTATTCATCTGTGTTTACTTTTTAGTTTTTTATTGCTTATGTTTTCAATTATTAAATGTACAAAATAAAGTTAAAAAAAAAAATGTTAGGTGGATGATCCCCTACCCCATCAGAATGACTATAGACACAGAAAAGAAGCGTGAAGAAGGACTGAATCCTGAGGCCTTGCTATATGCATAGACTGAGAAGGAGAAACCATCAGAGTAAGCTGAGGAGAGAGAGCTGCCTCTCGGCTGCCAGTTAAAGAAAGTATTTTAGGAAGAATGGAATGCTCAGCTGCTGAAAAAGTGCTCGGTAGGGTTAGTATTTTGCGGAACAAAATATAGGAGTGTCTTCTGCAGAGCAAAAAAAGAAGGTAGGTTTTTAAAGCATTCATTATAGTTGCTGTGAAAGAAATTTAGTACAAAGATCTGGGCAAACCTGCCAGCAGGGTAACTGCATAAACACATCTTTGCATTATGGCCAAGGTGGTCCATAAGAGAGCCAATGAAGCTGGCAGAAGGGATGGTGTACTGGCAAATCCAGAACGAGATTAGTCAGTAGTGAGGATGGTGTTGAAAGAGATTAAGCTTTGGGATATCCAACATTTTCCTTTTGTACATTGTGACACCTTTGTACACTGTAAATTGTGACTTATGCCATTGAATTTTATTGATCAATCCTTTCCTTCCATTCTCAGGAAAGCTCTGCTATGTGGGCTGTAAATACAGAGTCTCTGTTATGTTTTCAGACTTGCGTGCAAGGTCCCTTTACTTCCTCAACCCACACCATACACACATCTAATTAGGGATCAGAATTCCCTGGCAGACATATTCTAACTTTGCTGTTGTTAATAGAGAGGGGTAATTATATAACATACTAAACAAATTTGTTTATTTAGCAGGTCAAATATAGGAAATTCAGTATATATATATTATGTGCGTATATATATTTATGTATGTATATATATACACATACATATGTGATCATTAACTTGGGTAGGAAAATTATTCTCATAATACACATAGAAATATGAAAATACAACAATGACAAAAGAGTTCTATTAAAACAAATAAGTTACAGTTGTAATTATTTCATGATGTAAAAACATAAAAGAGAATTTTATGTGCAGATCAAATATATTTTCCTTTTTCTGTGGATATTTATATTATGTCAAAGGAAACTCTTAATTCTTAAACAGTAATCCATTATTCAGATGCTGGAATTTTGTTTAATTTCTGTGATATTACAAGTGTGAGGCCATTTAACTTTGGGAAATATCCTTCATGCTGTATTCCAAAGTGTAATGACTAGAATTAATTATATTCATAAAATACTAAATAACATTTTATTTAAGCTGACATATATTAGACAGGCATCAGAAAGCCCAGGATCTGGCTATCTCCCAGAGAGTGAAATACAATTTGTTTCCTATTTTCCCCCTTGCTTTCTTTTAAATATGGCAGGTTTTAAAATATATGATCTTGGAATTATTAAATACATACTTTATATGAAAACTATAATTTCCTAGTACTTTTATTGATATGTAAATTTCACAGCATCTTTTGTACAATTGAAAAATAAGTACAGTGCTTGGCACATATTATTTGAATTCTTAACTGGAAAATAACAATGGGATGAAGAGTACACAGAAAATAACTGCATTTTGTCTACTCATAGCCATGTTTGTAGACTATTTGAATTTTCTTCCTCCCTTCCAGAGAAAAGTAGCTCTGGGTGAGAAAGAAACCGAAGATGCCAATAGTTGCTCAGGTGTGGGAGTTTTTCTTCCCCCAATTTGTTTTGACATTCTCTACCTGTGGACTGACACGGTGACTTTATAATATCTTCATTCCTTAGAGATTTCAAATATTTCTCGAATGAAAGATAAGGTTCTATTACTTTTCCAAAGTTGGTAGGGTGGTACTGTTGTTTTTAATCCCAAACTTAAAACATATTATAAGATAGTGGGCTGAGAGAAAATACAAATTCAGAATCTCCAAGACAATCTGTTTTCATTAATGATATTTATATAAGACCAACACGAGTTTTCTATATCTTTAAAACTATGCTTTCTTTTTTTCCCATTCCTTCAAAAACTTGTGTCATAAAGGGCATTATAAAAGTGAGTCTATGGAAGATATTCATATTTGCATATACCTCTTTGCCATCCCTTCTCCCCAGCATAGATTGCAAAAATTTTGAATGTGAAAAATGCATCATACAGCTGTGTGGCTATGGAAAATAACAAATCCCCTTTTATCCTTCTTATTACTTTACTGATACTCTTTAAAAAGATTTTGAATTAAGAAAACTTCGCTTTATACATTCTTGCCTCTGACTATATTCAGACTAAACCTGCATATGGACTCATGGCAAGTAACCTGGCACACTGGGGATGGAGCAAGATTCCTAAAAAATGTACCTTTTTTATGTCATTGAGGTTGCTTTTTATGTAACTTAGACATTCCCTTGTTAAGACATTTACAATTCCTCTTTTTCAATCCAAATGAGACGTTGGCTCGTGATATTTATTATGTTCCTAAACATGTTGAGGTTTTCAGATATTTATGGGACAATAATCTCTCAGTTTGACTCTAAGTATAGAATCAAAATAAATATGTGTTATCTGCTCTGACCTCCTAAAAAGCCTAAATGCCTAATTATCCACCTGCGATGTGGTGGAAAGAACAGCCTTACAATTAGACATTGACTCTTGCTTTGAGATTCTGGGTGTTCCTCTTACATTTCCATAATTCTATTTCTCTTACTATATAATAATGATAAAATAATGACCCCACACAGATGTTGTGAGGATCGAGTCAGAAAATATGTGTAAAAGAAGTTTGAATGTCTGGTAGATTGAAGGCACTGAACACATTTTATTGTATGAATAATGAAGGAATGCTTTATCTCATTTTTAACTTTTCCTTGACTATCACAAAATATATTAGTTGATATAAATGAGAGATTATCTTTTGCAGAATACTTTGCATTTTTAAAAGTGTCCCTGATGAAACAGAAAAGATGTACAACATGCTTTCTTTGCACCTATAACTCAGTACGATCTAAATAAATTTGAACAGTAATTTATCATCGAACAAATACTTTTAGAAAACTTCCCCTATACTGTTAACTCTTTTGGTCATTGGAAATGCAAAGGTCCAATTTTGCCATTAAACTTATATTTATGGGTGAGGATCAGATAATAAATAAGTAATCAAAGTAAAGATTATAATAATTTCAGATGGTTTTAAGTCCTATGAGTTGAGTCATAGAGACTGAGCTAAATAGAGACTAAAATGGGTGGAATATCTTACTTTGGTTGAAGGAAACTTGGAAAACATCTCTGAAAAAGTGATATTAGAACTGAGACTTTAATGGTGGTGCCATGTTAAGATTTGTGGGATTGCCATCATTACTACAGTTTTAATTACAGACTGATATTTATTGCGATATAATGTAGTGTTTTTCTTATATTGGCCTTTCAAGGACCAAGGAGATAGTGAGTTATATTTTGGAATAAGTAAAATTTGGAGGCAAGAGGTTGTTCTGGCCAAGTGGCCACTAATTTGCCCGGTGATGTGATTGGCTTTATTTAAACCTCTGCAATTATATTTTAATGACCTTAGTTGTCCAATTTCAGCTCTCTGGAATAGGGGTTTTCATTGTTTCCTTTGTATCATATTATATATTTTTTATTGTTTTTCTCACAGGAAACACGTGCAGACATTAGATGTTTGCAAAAGAGCATTGTCCTCTGGGAACATAGTAAAGTTATTTCCCGACCAGCATTATTTGAGTCAGAGATCACATTATTGAGCACCTCATTTATTTTTTGTTTTCTTTTATCTTAATTTTACTTGTAGATGAATGATATCACTAACTAGACACACTATTGATAATATATTTGAGAATTTTGTAATTTACATCAATAATAAATAGATTCAAGGGCATCGAAAATGGTTACATTCCACATGTATTTTAAGATAATCAGAACAATGATACTGTGTTTTATACATTGATGAATGCTACATCAAAGTATAAAATACAGTACTTTTATACTTCTTCACATGAAGAAGTTCCATGATGAATTCCTAAGTCTCTGTTTACTATTTACATTTTTTCTTTTATTTTTAAAGAAGTTTTAGATTACATAAATGTTACTTCAAAAATATAGGGTATTCCCATATACCCCAACCCCTCCTCCTCCCATACTTTCCCATTAACAACATCTTTCATTAGTGTGATAAATATGTTACAATTGATGAACACATATTGAAACATTGCTCCTAACCATGGTCTATAGTTTACATTATGATTTACCCTTTGCCCAGTACAATTTTATCGTTTTTGACAAACTGTATAATGGCTGGTATCTGTCATTGCAATATTATGCAGAACAATTCCAAAGTTCCCAGAATTCTTCCCTTTCTCTACCCTCAAATCCTCTGGTGGCCACTGTCTTTATAGCAATTTTACAAGTTCTCCCATTACTAGAATAATAATAAAGTCTACTTCAGTCCATAGTTGCCTTTCCCCCTTACGTTTGTTCATTCCTCAATCTGGAGAATTTGGGGATGGTGATCCCACTCTATTTCTGATTGAGAGGGGGCTTAGATCCCACAGGGCAGATGGAAGGGGCTGCCTTGCTTGCAGTTGCAGATACTCTCTGCTTCTTGGGTCGGGTGTGGTCCATCATTATCCTTTTGTTAGTTGTCCTGGGTGAATCTGATGAACTGGAGAGTAAGTGTTGGCTGCAACTCTGCTGAGATTCAGGGATCAACAGGCATATGAACAGCTGGAAGAGTTAAGTCTCTGGGACACATGTTGAACAGGTATAATGCTAATTATAAGTTCAGATAAAAGTAGCAGAACTATGTGTAGGAAAATTATAAATGAATCTAATTCTGATACACTGGGGAGATAGGTTATCATATATTCCAAGGTAAGGCCCTCCGAATGGGTGCCTATTTCCTGGGGTAGTCTGCCCTCCCTATAGTGTCTAGATGTCTCTAGAGCCCTCAGGAGCACTCCTGCTTGAGGCACTGTTTACTGTGATAGTCATAGATATCCTCCTGAGCCTTGCATTAGTGTAACCTCTGGAATGACCTCCTGACTCACTTTGAAATCTTTTAACCATAAAAACTCATTTGTATTTAATATTTCCCCTTCTTGGTTGAGGCCTTTTTCCAACTGCTTCATTAGGCGGCTCTTGGTAATAATCCCTTGGTGCCAGGGAGGCTCATCCCTGGAGTCATGTCTGACACTGAGGGTTGGGGAAAGGTAGTGAGTTTATATGCTGAATTTGGCTTAGAGAGAGGTCACATTTGAGTAACAAGGAGGCTTTCAGGAGGTAACTTTTAGGCAATATATATAACTAGGCTAAGTTTCAGTTTCACAAGAACAAGGTTAGTAAGTAGAAGCATCCATAACAAGGGCCTAGTGTATTGGTCTGTCCTCCTTCACTAGGCACCATCCATGTACTCTAGAGCTTCTTGCAACTCTATTAGAGAATGAAGTAGGACTCCCCAGGATGAGATTTCAATAATCTTTTGTGTGGGTCTCCACCCACTGGAACATCTCATTTAGAAAATATCTATACTTTTTGAAATAGCCAGCCCAGTGATGCTGGATTGTAGTATTTGTAATTTTGATGGCTTTATTTGATGTGGTATGTTATATAGGAATCATAGATGAAACTCCTGTTTGGCATTAATACAAATTCAATTAACAAACTACTGATGATGAGGCATCTTTCTCCTGCAAATCTTTTCTTGGGCATAGATAGTTATCCTGATGATAAAGCATCCTGCTTACTAGGCTTGGCATGGGTGTATTAAGTGTTCATGTATTGTTATATATATTTTTTACCGTAACACATATTTCAACAAAGTATTGTAAGGTCATGGGGATCCATTTATAATTTTAACTCTAGTATTCGGGTGATAATTTTTAAAGTTATTATTTTTTAACAGTTGAAATATGCCTCATAAATATAGATGTACCCAAAGGTTGTTAGTAATTAACTTCTTAAACAATGTTCCTTTTATATTCATATCTTCATTGTTCTTCTGCACAAAGTTTCAGTTGAAACAATAAAAGAGTATAGATTACAAAGGTTATTTTAGCCTTTGCATCAAATCTAATTTATCCAATATGATCCACAACATTTTTACATATTTAATTTAAAAACTGCAAACCTGCTTAATGTTCAGTTTCTTTTTCTTCTCTTCTTTGCCCTTCTCTTATTCATCCTTATCTTTAATTCCTTCTTTCCTCCCTCCTTTGCAAGTACATTCACATCTTCTTAATGAACTTCACTAATTATTAATAGCCCAGCATTTATGTTACTCAAAATATAATTGAATGAAACTAATGCAAATGGGCAGAAACATTTTATAATGGACTCTAGTCACCTGGCCATTTTACTTCAGTCTTCAGTCTTCATAATCTTGACTGTGATCATCTTTCTATAGAATTCATAAATATATAAACAAGCATTACATGTGCTAGAGTCTATTCATTTTAATAATAAGTTCAGGAATCCTATATAATAGATACATCTTTTAAAATGTGTACTAAATAATGATAAAATAATTTCTGATGGTAATAATTCCACATATTCTGGTGTCAAATGCATGAACTCTGTAAAAAAGCCTTTGATTAATATAATATGAAGTTTTGATGGCAATTTCCAAGTTTCCTGACTAAGGACACAGAGAATTCTGGAGATGAGTTCAAAGATAGTGTCTTTCATGATGCATGTGAATTTCTTTTCTGCTTTTCAAATTTTTATTATATGATTTCTCTTAATCCTCTGCTGTGTGTCTCATGTAATATTGCTCCACACACTTTTCTATTAGGATTCTGTGTGTTTGTTTTTAGGCCTTTTTAACTGTATTTTTAATCTTTGTACTTATAAATACTCAGTATGTTTATAATGTAGCCTTAAACAATTGATTATCCAGAACAGTTCTTCCTGCAATGCGATACCCTAAAATACTTGCAGCTGCTGCTTGAGTGTGCTATTTACCCTCCCTTACCACAAGTTTCCTCACTTAAACATGAGAAATTGCATAATTAACTTTGGCTGAGGATTGAGTGTGGCTTGGAGTCGATGCTTATGAAGCCCCAGTATATTGTCTCAAAAAACTAGATATTTAATTAATAGTCACTATCTCAATTATTAAAAGAAACAAAGGATGTGGAAAATGGAAGTAGAATTTTCCATAAGCAACTTTGTGGCAGGTTAAGTTGCATTATAAATGAAGAGGGTTTTTAGTATGCACATTCTGAAATAAACATCTGTAGCTTCTTTGGCTGCACCAAAGACAAACTATTTCACGAAGAAGAATTTTTGCAGTTCACAGATTACTTTTATTTATTTTTTATTTTTTTATTTTTTTAATTAATTTATTTATTTTACCAATATTTGTAAAATGATATATAAATATATATGCATATATGTGCATTTGCTTACAAAAATGTTATTAATATATATATAAATATATTTTAAGAGGTGCTTAGATTACCTAAAATATTACACAGAACCCACTGGGATTCCCATGTTGCCCACCTCCCACACCTCCCACCACATCCCACACAAACATCTCCCACAAGTGTGGCCCACCACCCTCAATGGACTTACACATTCTGGGGCCTTGCCACCAACCATAGACCACAGTTCACATCGTAGACCACACTCTCTCTCACACAGTTCTGAGTGGTGTGTGCTGATTTAAAATGGCCTACATCCGTTGCCACAATGGTATTCAGGACAACCTCCAAATCCCAAAGAAGCCCCTGTATTTCAACTGCTCGTCCCCTCCCTGCCCCCAAAGTGTCAAGTGGCCACTGGCTCCACCTCACTGTTATAATTTCTTCCATTGCTAGAATCACCATATGTGTACAACAGAATACCATCAAGTATACTCTAGTCCATAGTTCTTCCCCCAATCCTGAGGGGACTAGGATGGTGATGTCCACTCCACCTCCAAGTGAGAGAGGGCTTATATCCCATGGATATGGTGGGTGGGATGATCCTGCCTGCAAATGCAGGCCCTCTCCATTCCCTGAGCTGGCCGTTGCCCATCGTTGTCTCCTCGCCAGGTGACTTGGATGAGTCCATTGAGCTGTAAGGTAGGAGTTGCAGCTCCACCGAGATTCCACGCACACCTGGCACATAGGTAGGCCAGAGGCTCCAGTCTCTGGAAGTATACCTAAAAACTCCAGCATCACCTATAGGTTTGAATAGAAGGGACTGATGAACCATGTGCAGGGAGGACTTATTTAAGTCCAATTCTGTTACTCTCAGGAGCACAGATTCCAAAATAGAGCCCACTGATAAGGCTTCAGACTCTGGGGCTTTCCCCCCTTATATAGGACCTGGGTGTCTCCAGAGCTCTCAGGAGCCCCTCTGTGTGGGGTGATAGGCACTTAGATGTTCTATGAGCTCCTACTGAGGTGTGTGTAAGAGTTACCTCTGGGATGACCTCCTGACTCTCTTTGAAGTCTCTTAGTCACTTGAACTCATTTGTCTTTACCTTTTCCCCCTTTTATTCAAGGTCTTTTTCCAGTTGTGTTGCCAGTTGGCACTTGGTATTAATCCTTAAAACATTTAAATATTGACATCAGTTCAGGAGCACTGGTGGGAAGCATCTCTCTGGAGACCTCAATGGTACCTTCATTTCCTCCCTAAGAGTCTACACTTTAAATATTTATATGCAGTTAAGGGATTTAAAATTTGAAGAAGAAAGAATTTTTATTTTTTAATGATGTTCACCACTTAGTTTATTCTATTTTTCTATTAGTGCTTATTACAAATTCCCCAAACACATTTGGTAATCATTTCTGGCTTTCTTCTCTGGTGATTTATAAAAGTAATTTCCAAATCTCTAGTGTTAGCTTAATTCTCCTATGGGGCATACAATCTAATCAGCAGAATAGAGAGAGAGAGAGAGAGGAAAAAAAAAAAAAAAAATATATATATATATATAGGTCAGAGTGATTTTCAGCAAACAATAACAACAAACTAATGGAAGTATTATTTATAATTTTACATCTGTCTCACAGTCCTATACTCTCTCATTTTGGAAGTGTTTGGGGTCTGTTCATCTTGGAAGGTCCCTGGATTTGGGGCTCTTTAGTTATCCATTCGCTCATTTATTGAGGGCTTATTATGTTCTGGCACTATCCTTGGGGCTCAATATTCAAAGGCTACATGACATAGTCCCCAAATTCTATTCAAATGAGAGATTTAGATAAGCAATCTGAATATTACTTTTACCATGGTAAAAGGTAGGAGAGGAATTTGTACAGTGTACAAAGAAAGCTAAGAGAAAAATCATCTAATCAAGGCTGAGGAAAGGTTGAGAGAAGGTGAACATGAAAGTCTTCACAGAATTAACCCTCAGTGACATCCTGAATTATGAACAGAGTTTAGTTAACTGGCAGGAGATGGGTTAAGGCAATGGAAACAATATAAATTTGATATGAATATAAATGATACATAAGTGCATAAGAAAAGAACTTACAGGTTAGCAAGGCCTAAACTAAGAAGAGTTTTATATTCTATGTCAGAAATATCTACTTTATTCCATTGTGAGTAATGTGAAATCACAGTGTAATATTTAAAGAAGAAGGTTGTAGTATATAAATTTGTCTCTCATTATTGTCCCCAAATCCATGGCTGCCCCTATTAAAATTCAGGCAAATCTTTTGGGAACAACATCTTGTACTGTCTCATGTGAAGTTGTTAGTGGAATAATAGATTTCCTCTTTTAACGATATTTGTAATCTGGAGGAGGTTTCTAGATATAATATCTTTGCTCAGAGTTCAATCCCTATCAATAGAAAATAAAGGCATCATTTGAGGAATGCTTCATATGATAAAGGATTTTGATTTGGGGCAGGTTAATCTCTTCTCTCATCCCTCAAATACAACTCACCACTATCCCATGCTGTGTCTCCCCCTTGATCTATGTGAAAGATTGGTTCTGCTCTAGGGATCACTGTAAGTCCTTAGCTGATTGAAGAAGATGATATTTTCTCTGTACATCAGTACCTGACTTCTTCCTTGACCAAAGTGCATCCCAACAGGTTCTTGGTCCAGTGTGCTGGAACAGATCAAGGATGATGTTCTGGCATACTGGTATTCCACGTGGAGCATGCAGCCACAGGAGGGGCCAGCCCCCTTTGCCAAATGACATCAATAGTCATGGTCTCTCCAAGGGTAAAGAAGAGGATCAAGGCATTTCTCATGCTGCCTGCTGTGGGCATGGATGTAAGTAGGAACAATCACTTTGAAAATCAGTTTGTTTTTTGTCACTAGTGTGGTGAAGATGCATATGCCCTATAAGCAGAAATTAAACTCAGGAACATGAACATACTGTGAAGAAGAAAGATGCCCAGTAATGTTTATTTAAATAACAGTTTATTTTACAGGAATCTTTACTGGAAAGCCACCCAAAACCTATTGTGACAGTCATGGATATATGCTGCTTAGATCACAAGAGAACCCATGGTTGGAAGCATAGTTCACAGATATCTCTGGGACTATCCTTGCACTTGTACCAAGGGCACACTTATCCCACGCTGTGTAAAGACACTGATTTCACCCTGCATACAAGCTCATAAGTTAACCTGCAACAGTTTCATGGATGTTGATGGAAGACACAAGACTCCTGGTCTTGGGTCAGAGACCAAAGAACTTTGTTATTCAGAGCACAGCAAACAGAGGGAATTTCAGCAAAGCTGTCTAGTGGCCCTTGCTCCTAAGTTCCACAGGGTGACACTATAGAACTATATAGATGCTATGCATGCACTGTTATGCCACAGTTGAGCAGATTAAGGAATACACCTCTTTTGTGGCAAACATAAGAAAGTCTCTTCTTTGTCTAGGAGATATAATCTTAATACTCAGATTGTGAGCTGCATAATAATCCGGAGAAATGGCCCTGATGAAAGAGTTGTCAGGCTTGCAATCTTGGCACACTCAGGAAGAAATGGAAGAATACAAGATATCTACAGTGGACTGCCTCCCAGCATGCTTAAACTACTTCCAGCTAAGAGCTAAGTATGAAAAGATGCAGTGCTATTGCATCCTAGGGACTGCATATCTCCTGTAGTGGGCAATTTTTACTTAGGACTCCACATTGCCCTGACCAAAACTCTCTTAGGCTTGCATCACAGCCCAAGACTCTTCCTGCATCATACTCCTTTTCCAGTTGTAGACTTGTATCACATTCTTATGTCTCACCCTATCTCTTACATTTATAATCCTGTCTTGATATCTTTTTTAAATACATTGTTTTCTTTATTTTTAAAGAAGTTTTAGAGTACATAAAAGTTACTTCAAAAATTGATATCTTTTGATAGAGGACTAGAACTAACACAGATGGTACCAGAGAAGTGGTTTGGACATAGTAAGACAGGTTTTGGCTTGTTACCCCCTGGCTGGCAAAGATAATGTCACTTGAATGGAATGTGTAGCACAGATAGTCCCTGGAACAATATGAGGAACCAATTGCTGAAGATTTCACCACAGGTAACTTGCAAAAATATCCTAGTGGTAGAGAGCACTTTTGTAGGTATAAAATTCAAGTTAAAAAAAAAAAAAAATATATATATATATATATATGGGGAATAGTGCCAACAAGGATAGCTGAGTTGGTTGGTCATTGCTAAATTATATTGACTTATAAGGGGTCATATAAAACTGAGGGTCATTAAAAAGCAGTTAATAGCTGCCTATAATAAAGAGATCCTCATCTCTGGCAGTGGAGAAGAAGACCTTATTTGAGAAAAGCTGAAGTACTGAAATATGGAATAGAGATATCTGGCAGAATGTTCTTAAGGATTTTGGCAATATAGATCCCCTAAACTCTCAGAGCTTGCCAAGTTGGACCATCCCTCCCTCAGAAGAAAGAGCACCCTCCTAAACCCATCAGATGTTGGTCCCACCACCTCCTCCCCTGGCTCCTTGGCCAGTATCTAAGGAAACTTGCTGGGCCTGATAAGGGAAGGCAGAATTTACACACCAAAATGAGCTATAAGATATAGCAAGTGAATACTGGCAGAAGCCATGGAGTAGCACAGCAACTGAATTTTGGAGATGCTGGATTCAGAGGGTCCTAATGTAAGATTAAGTAAGCAAGAATTCATTGACTTGAGGCACTTTCTTTGGACACTCAATTTAGCACACTGGTCAGGACCCAAATAGATGGGGCAACCAGTGCTGCAGTGGCCCTTAGAAGCTGGAAGAAGCAAGGGTCCATGCAAAGTGGAATGTCTGAGTTGCCATGGCATAGAGTAGAGGAAGGAATAAAGAGGATATGGGAAGTGAACTTTCTGGAAAAGATAGAGTGTTTTAGGCCTGGAGACCTACCAAAAGATTATGTTCCACAAGAAGGGTCACCTGACAAACTCTTCAGTCAGGACCTCAGGAGTAAGTGAGAGGGCCAACAACATCACTATGAATGTCAATGGTGGCTGTCTTCTGCAGGCCAGAGCTAAATGGGGGAGAGGTGTTCACAAAGCAGAACTCATTGAAAATCACCAGGATAATGGAACTTCAAAATAATATGTTTGGGGGTGGGGGTGGGGGGCATTTTACTGCCAGAAGTCAGCACACCACAGTTACAGTAACAGCCAGCATGGTCAGAACATATTTGAACCAAGGAAGTCATAGAGATGGTTGTATAGTTTGAAGTCTCTAGGGGCAAAATTTATGGGCAGGTGACTAGGGTACTTCCCAAAATCTATAAATAGTAAAGGCAATAATGGAGTTGTTGGAGAATGAGGGAAGTCACCCAAATAAAAAGTCAAGATCTATGAATCAGTTCCTGGACCTGAGCACATATTTGGATTTGGATACCTGCTTCACTGAGATAGAAAACCAAAAACAATATTGTGTTAAGTTGGCAGGAGAGATATTTGTGCCACTATTAATGACTTGAAGGGATGCAAAGATGGTTGTCCCTATCATATCTCTGTTTAATTTGCCTCTCTGGCCTCTGAAGAAACTGGGTAAATCTTACCTGGTGAAATACAGACTGCTGAAAGGGAAAATACAGACTCCTGTAGCCAAAGTATTTTTGACCAGATTAATAAGGTCTTAGGTACATGGCATGTATCCACTGATTTGGCAAATGTGTTATTTTCTATTCTATTTTCTTTAAAAACGAAACAGGATTAGGGACAGTTCACATTCAAGTAGAAGATACAGTATTATTCATTTGCATTTCTATTCAAGGACTATGTTATCTCTCCCACTTTCTCTCAGATTATAGTTCAAAAAGATATGGGCAGCTTGAAAATCCTATAAACCAAAATATTGATCTAATAAGTGGAACACATCAGGCTGACTGGGCAAGGCAAGCAAGAGACAAGAGATGGTTGGTATTCTGGAAACCTTGCTAAGACATTGACTCTATAGGGTGGAAAATAAACCTTATAGAAATTCAAGAAAATGACACTTCAGAAAATTTTTAGGGATTCAATGGTCAGTAGCATGTCAAAATATCCCCTCAAATGTAAAAGAAAATTGTTACTTGTATCACCACCACAAAGAAACAAAATAGGGTTTTATAGGCCTCTTGGAGTTCTGGAGACAATTATTTTCACTCCCAGGAATATTGATGGAATATTGGGCCCATCTATCATGTTACAAATGTGGCCATATTTGAGAGGAGCCTAGAGTAGTGACAGTGAAGGGAATTCAGAAGGGATAGTGGAGGATGGTGAGTATGGATGTCATTTTCAGCCTAACACCAAGTAAAGCAATAGAAGTTATGATTTGTCCTACTAAACTTTCTTTTCTATATTTCTCCTCAGAATGATGGAGCTGCTTCTCAATGCCTAGGAGAAGTGCTTCTGTGTGTGTCAAGTGGTAGACTGTGGTAGCAATGAAAATGTACTGTTTGATATCCACTTAGAGAACTGGCTACAGGAAGCATAGTTGAATGGAATTACCACAAAGTTCACCAAAAGGCCACACACTTTTCCCAGGCTACTCCCAGCCAATATTTAAGCATGGCAGGTACCAATAATAAGCCTATTCCTATGGGACATAAGAACTCCTTTAATTAAATAATTTGGCTCAGAGTCTCCCCACTGGCCTAGCCAAAACTCTCATAGAACTGTGAGGTAGTCTAAGACTCTTCTTGCCTAATCCTTTCCTTACACAGTATCAAACTTGCATTGTAGTATGAAGTTTCCTGCTCCTGCCCCAACTCCTTTATTCTTAACAGGATTTTCTCCAATAAATTTCTTGTACTTTTAATCCCATCTTGGGGTCTGCTTCTCAGAGGACATGAGTTAAAGTAATCATCAACTGATGAATACTTTATTATGCATTAAATGAAGCTTATAAATTATGATTCATCCTAATGTGAGTATAAATGTGTTTCAGAGTTTAAGACTGGCTTTCTCTCTAGAAATTTCCACTTGCTGGAAAATATTAGTTTTCTCTTGAAAGTCATTACCTCAAGGTCATACACAATTTGTATTAAGCATGTCCTGGAAAATATCCAAAGTTTCTGGAATGTATTGATAAAGAGTTGCATAAGTTTGTATGGTATATAAACCAGCTATATAGCATTTATGAAAAGAGATTTTAAAAAATATCCAGTATAACCAGTCAGAACTGCACACTGGAAAGGAGTGAGCGCAGTCAAGGCAGAGAGAGGGACTGAGTAATCTCTGGACCAAGTAATGCATACATTTTCCCACAGTTGCTTGCAGTTGCCATTTAGCATGTTGAAGGAAAAATGAATGAAACTTGTGCCACGGGGTGGTGTATGTGTGCTACTTCCCTTGGTGCTACTTGTTCACATCCCAAACCCAGGTTTTAGTGTTATCCTTGAGGTATTGTTAGATAAATAAATTGTTTTATCATCATATAATGGAATACTAATCCTCAATATTAATATAGTCACACACATTAAAATAGATGACGTAATATTAAACAAAGAATCAAGTTAAAAAAGACAACAATTTGACATTTATTTATACAAAGTTTAAAACTGGCAAAACTCAACTAAAAGATGCAAATAAAGATGCAAATTTTTATAGACATTATGTTCTATGCCATGTTAAGTATGCATGAAATGAAAACTTGAAGGAAAATATATGATTAATAAAAAAACAAGTTCTAATAAGCAATTTATTCCAGAGATGACAATTTGAAAATAATCTCACTTCATCACTTTTTACTAGGAAAATAGCTGAAACGATATATTATATACAAAATTGTACATTTGAAAAATAAATGAGGGGGGAAATGCTTAGTTTCCAAAACAATTACAAAAAAATTCACAACAGGAATAGCTCAAAATGTTAATAGTGCATCCAGGAATTTCCCTTTCTCTCTCTCTCTCTCCCTCTTTCTTTCTCAACAAAATTACATATTTGCACCCATTTTTTTTAACAAATCAATTTTATTGATACATATTAATAAAGCTTACAATTCATCCAAAGTGTATAATAATGGTATTTGGTATAATCACATAGTAGTGCGTTCATCACTTCCATCATTATTAGAGCATTTTCCATTTTTCAATACTAGTAATAATAAACAAAAACCAGACAAACCAGCAAACAAGAAAATTCCTCACCTCTCCATCTCTCTCTGTTTCCCCCACTGTACATAGCTGCTGTTTCTGGCTACTCCAGAGTATTGGTGTGTGATTTTCTTTTTTTGTAGTATCTGTATCTGGTTTTGGTATTAGGATGATGTTGACATCATAGAATGAGTTTGGTAGCATTCTTTCCTCTTCAATTTTTTGGAAGAGCTTGAGCAAGATCGGTATCAATTCATCTTTTAATGATTGGTAGAATTCACCTGTGAAGCCGTCTGGTCCTGGTCTTTTCATCTTTGGGAAGTTTTTGATGACTGTTTCAATCTTTTCACTTGTGATTGGTTTGTTGAGATCTTCTCTTTCTTCTAAAGTCAGTGTAGGTGGTTCATGTGTTTCTAGGAATTTGTCTATCTCATCTACATTTTTGAGTGTTTTTGTATATAGTTGTTTATAGTATCATCTTATGATCTCCCTTATTCCTATCGGGTCAGTGGTAATGACCCCCCTCTCATTTATGATTTTATTTATTTGCATCTTATCTCTTTTTATCTTTGTCACTCTAGCTAAGTGTTTGTTGATATTGTTGATCTTCTCAAAGAACCAACTTTTGGTTTTGTTGATTTTCTCTATTTTTTTTTTTTTGTTGTTGTTGTTCTTTATTTCATTTATTTCTGCTCTGATCTTTACTATTTCTTCCAGCTTGGCTTGGGATTAATTTGCTGTTCTTTTTCTAGTTCTTACAGTTGTGCAGTTAGATCATCAGTTTTAGCTGTTTCTTCTTTTTTAATGTAAGCAATGAGGGCTGTAAATTTCCCGCTCAGCACGGTCTTTGCGGTGTCCCATAGGTTTTGATATGTTGTGATCTCATTTTCGTTTGTCTCAAGATATTTGCTGAATTCTCTTGCAATTTCTTCTTTGACCCACTGATTGTTTAAGAATGTGTTGTTTAATCTCCATATATTTATGAATTTTCCCTTTTTCCATCCATTATTGATTTCCAGCTTCATTCTGTTATCATCAGAGAAAGTGTTTTGTATAATTTCAATCTTTTTTAGACCCAACATATGGTCTATCTTGGAGGAGGATCGATGAGCACTTGAAAAGAATGTATATTCTGCTGTTTTGGGGTACAATGTTCTATAGGTGTCTGTTAGGTCTAGTTCATTTATCATATTATTCAAGATCTCTGTTTCTTTATCTTTTTTCCAGATGTTCTATCGAATACTGAGAGTGATATATTGAAGTCTCTAACTATTATTGTAGAGACATCTATTTTTCCCTTCAGCTTTGCCAGTGTGTGTCTCATTTCTTGGGGCACTGAGGTTAGGTGCATAAATATTTAGAATAGTTATTTCTTCTTGTTGAAATGCCCTCTTTTTGCATTATAATGACTTTCTTCATCCCTTATAACAGTTTTGCATTTAATATCTATTTTGTCCAATATTAGTATCTCTAACCCAGCTCAGTTTTAGTTACTATTTGCATGGAATATCTTTTTCTAACATTTCAATTTTAACCTGATTGTGTCCTTACGTCTGAGGTGAGTCTCTTGTAGACAACATATAGATGACTTATATTTTTTTATCCATTCTATCAGTCTGTATCTTTTGATTGGGAAGTTCAAGCCATTAGCATTCAATATTATAACTGTAAAGGCATAACTTATTTCATTCATTTTGACCTTTGGCTTTCTGTTGTCATATCGTACTATAGTCTATCTTTTTTACCCTTTCTAATAATCTTCATTTCTACACTCTTCTCCAAGTCCTTCACTTTCATTTTTTCCTTTCAGGCTGCAACACTCCCTGTAGTATCTGTTGTAATTCCAGTCTTTTTGGTAACATATTCTATCAGTTTTTGTTTGTCTGTGAAGACTTTGAACTCCTCTTTATTTTTAAAGGTCAGCTTTGCCAAATACAGGATTCTTGGCTGGCAATTTTTCTCTTTCAATTCCTTAAATACATCATTCCACTTTCTTCTCTCCTCCATGGTTTCTGATGAGAGATTGGAACTTAGTGTTATCAAGCTTCCCTTGTATGTGACACTTTTCTTTTCTCCTGCTGCTTTCAAAATCTTCTCTTTACTTCTGATATTTGTCATTCTGAATAGTAGGTGTCTCGGGTTAGGTCTATTTGTTTTTATTCCATTTGGGGTACACTGTCCTTCTTGGATATTGATATTTATGTTCTTAAGGGTAGGGAAGTTTTCAGTCATTATTTCCTCAAATATTCTTTCTACCCCTTTTCCATTTTCTTCTCCTCCTGGGACACTGATAATGCATATGTTTTTGTGTTTCACCTTGACATTCAATTCCCTGAGACCCTGTTCCATTTTTTCCATTCTCTTCTCTTTCTGTTCTCCTGTCTTTTCCATTTCTGATGTTCTGCCTTTGAAATCACTAATTCTGTCTTCAAGCAAATCAAATCTGCTCTTATGTGCCTCTAATGTACTTTTAATCTAATCCATTTTGTCTTTCATTCCCATAATATCTGTTACTTTTCTTTGCAGACTTTCAAATTATTCTTTTATGCTCCCACAGTGTCTTCTTAATCTCTTTAGTCATATTTTCTTTCATTTCTTTAAATTGATTTAGGAGAATTGTGTGATTATCATTGATTAATTGTCTTAAATCCTGAATCTCTTCAGGATATTTGGTTTGTTCCTTTGGCAGGGCCATCTCTTCCTGTTTCCTAGTATAACTTGTAATTTTTTGCTGAGGTCCAAGCATCTGATATGTTGGTGAATTTAATCTGATGGCCAATTTCTCTCTCTTGCCTATTGTTATTGTTTTTTCACAGCTCTTATTTGATATTTGGTTCAACTTATCCTAAGTCTTTAAAATTGGACAGCTAAAATTATCAAAATCGTGACAGGGACTCACTAATGGGTCACAGATTTTCTCCCAGGGATGGGGTAAAGAGAGCTTTAAAAAAAGCAGCTTATTGCCCATGTAATTTCCAGACTGGGCAGCAGATGGCGCCTGTTGATGCACCTTTCCACAGAGGTGTATCTCTCAGTTTTCCTTTGTTTTTGTCTGGCCAGAGCCAATATTCAAAGCAGCCTTGCTGGCCAAATTCACTGAAGAAAAACCCCATGACTCCCCCTCCCTTTTCCCTTATAACAGCTGACAGGGAGGAAGAGTTTGCTCCCCTTTCAGTCAGCAGAAATGATCCATGGGTTTTAACCTGCTGAATATCCGGAGGTGGGGGAGGGGAACCCTTCCCAGCAGTTGGAAGGTTTAGTAACTCGCAGTTTGTTATTTGAGCTTCTTCATCTATCTGTCCCTCACTTTCCTGGAAGTTGTGAAGTACTGTCCCTGTCTGCTGACCACCAAAGCAGGTCCCTTGGGCAGCTTTTGGCTCTAGCTCCATTGTTTTTGTGAGAGAGCTGAGCTTTATCTGCCTAATCCGATGCCATCCTCCCCTATTTGCACTTTTTTTGTCATTATTTTTTTTTCTTATAATGAATATGTTCTATTTTTTTCTTAGAAAACTGCCTCTATACACATTTATTTTAAAGTGAAATTATGTAACATTCAACAGTATAGGCATAGCCTTAGCATGGTTCATGTAATTATTTCTTGGGGCAGGTAGGAAACCATGGCCCTCAAGGAACTGGATCATTCAATGTGACAATTGTAAAATTTTGAGCTAATCCCTTCAGAGAACAGTAGAGGGAAAATTTTCATTGTGGATAAAATGAGTTGATGGAATGTCTATAGGTGAGAGGAAATAGAAAGGGATGATTAAGTTTTTAAAAAGTGTAATAAAATCAATCTTCACCCATTGCCCAGTTTTGCTATGAACTGCTATACCATTGCACCTGACTCCTGAAGCAGGTGGAGAAATTCAAATTTCCTCTGTTATATTTTCAGCACATCCCTGTCCATGTGCTGAAACTAACATGGGAACTTTAATAAAAATGCTTTAAAGAAGCAACAATAGAAGAAGTCTATTTATTGGACCACTGGACAAAGAAGGAAACATGTGCACCTGAAGAAGGTTGACTTAGACTTTCTTCACTCAGAAGGACATAAGAGACAGCAGCTATGGATTAAGGATCAACATGTGACCAAGGATTGTGATCTCACTTCTGCTTGCTTCTTCTGTCCATTTATAGGGAAATCTATAGAGTACAGCTTACCATCATTAGCAGAAGTCCATAGTACTAGACATAACTTCAACCAGCACTCCATGAGTTTATAGTGCTTCTACTTCTACTTTTCCCTTGCAAATTTCTATTGTTAAGATCAGAGTCAGAGCTCAAGGAACTTACCTCTCAAAGATAAATTAGAAATGCCTTTATTTTACGTTACCTTATTTCACTCTAAGACCTACTCGAAAATGTGAACAGCAATAATTGATTCAACTTCATTATCTTAAGTAAAGAGAAGTTTGATATTAAGAAATGAGATTCTCTCATTTTTAAAACCAGTTATGCATGGATGTGTGGCAGTCTTATATAGATAACCGCAGTATAATCCTCTCATTACCACTGCCTGAGATTCCATTTATTCCAGTGTTGTATATCCAATCTAGAGGTGTACATCAAATCCAAACTTAGCAAGTAGATTATTTCTTCTCAGAATTTTAAATTTGGAGGTCCTGAAGTTGAGCCACTCTAAGGCTGACTCTTGGGAATGTCATTTCTTGTTACTGACATTCCAAAAATGCTCTGATGTCTACTGTTCTAAAGTTTTAGTTTATTAAGCTCTTTTAGGGAGCTTAAAAAAATAAGACTTTTGTGTCTGGCTTATTTCACTCAGCATAATGTCCTAAAAGTTCATCCATTTTGTTATATGCATCCCAAGTTCATTTCTTCTTACAGCTGAATGGTATTCCATCGTATGCATATACTATGTTGTGTTTTTACATTCATTAGTTGATGGATACCTAGGTTGTTTCTATCTTTTAGCAATTGTGAATAATGCTGCTATGAACACAGGTGTGTGAATGTCGAAAGTTTCACTTCTTCCTTTCCTATCTGGGTGACTTTTATTTCTGTTTTTTTGCATAATTGTTCTAGCTAAAACTTCTAGCACAATATTGAATAAAATGGTGACAGGGGGCATCCTTGTCTTCTTCCCAATCTCAGTGGGAAAGCTTTCAATCTTTCACAGTTGAGTACGATGTTAGCTGTGGGTTTTTCATATATGCACTTTACCAGGTTGAGAAAGTTTCCTTCTATTCCTATTTTTAGGAGTGTTTTTTATCAAGAAAGGATGCTGTATTTTGTCAAATGCCTTTTCTGCATCAATTGAGATGATCATGTGATTTTTCTTCTCCAATTTATTAACGTGGTGCATAACACTAATTGATTTTCTTGTATGGTCTCAAATATTGTATGGCCTCACCAATATGAACTAAATAACATGAGTGAACTCATGGAATTAAACTATAGAGTGAGTATAGGTTACTAGAATATAGAATGTGGGTTGAGAAGAGGAAGCTGATACTGAATGTATGTAGAATGTTTAATAAGGGGGGATTGCAAATGTGGGGAAATGGTTAGAGTTGATTGTAACACAATAGTGAATATAATCAACACCGCTGATTTATAAATGTGATTGTGCCTTAAAAGGATAGTCTAGAGAGTTTAATATCAATTGAAAGAAAGCTAGAGGAAAATCTAGGGACTGTATAACATAGTGATTTCAGTGGTAGATGATGATTGTGATTAATAGTACAAATACAGGAATGTTCTTCTATTACAAGGTGTTAAGATTATGGAGATACACGCGAAAATGCAGCTAATATAATGTATAGACTATAGTATACAATAACATTTTTACAGCAATGACAAAGAAGATACTCTATCAATGCTAAGGGTCAATAATGGGGGGCACAAAGGGGTATGGTATCTTTCCTTTTTGGATTAATGAAACCATTATGAAATGGACTGAGCTGATGACAGCACAACTCTTTGATGAAGGTGAGCCACTGGGTGTATACTTTGGATGGATTGAACAAGGCAGGGGACTGTATAACTCATTGAACACCAAGGTAAATGATGGGCTTCCGTTAACAGTACAAATGAGAACGTTCTTTCATGAACTATTACAAATATGCAGTACCAATACATGGTGTTAATAGTAGCATGGTTTGTGGGGAAAACACACCAAATATAAGCTCTGGACTATGCATAGCAGTAATATTATGGTGATGTTCTTTCATCGCTTATAACTAATATGTCATAACAATGTAAGTTGTTAGTGATGGGACAATGTATAGAAATATTATATGGAATGCATAATTGTTTTGTTAAGTCACAACTTCTCAAATTAAAAAGAAAAAGGTTTTACAAAAAAAATTTTTTTTTTAAATCTACTGAAAAATAATGTCCAGGTCCCTTGAGAAGCAAAGGCCAAGACATGCCAAGACAATAGGATTAGATGTGCCATTTATTTATTAGGAAAGATGGGTGATAAAGCAGTAGAGCTTGAGCCTACAGATAGATAAAAGTCTGACATCTGTGAAAGGAGGAGGGAAGAAGGTTTAGTTAGAACCAATCTCAGCCCACAGGAGAGTTCTCAGAATGTTTCAATGAGGCCAATGGAAAGTCTCTAAACAATATTGCCCATTGAAGGGATCTGTAATTGCTTAGGAATGAGTCAGGATAAGAGTGGTCTCAGCATGAACTCCATGGTGGATCAAAGGAAGCTGTAGCTGGAAGTTGTCAGCCATTAGTGCTTCTGTCTTTTTAAAGGAAAAAATATATTTTTTATTGATATAAAAAGTTAAAATGTAACTTTTTATATTTTATACTATTTATATTTTTATTTTAAATTTCAATCTCATCAGATATATTTAGTTTTTGTTGTTGCTGTTATTGTTGTGTCTTGTTTCCTCCATCTATATTTAAACATATTTTAATAAACTATTTCAAATGTATGTTAGAGTTCAGCTTTCATTATCATTTTAATATGTTATAAATATTTTTCACTATATGCAGTTATTTTTCTCATGTCATTTATCTGCTTTATTTTCATCATTTCTCGGATATTATTTTTTTATTTCAATTTCTTTTTTAAAACATTTTATTGAGTATTATTCTCATAAATTCTACATGAATGCTTTGTTTTCTAAATCATTGTGTATCTAAAATCTATTTCACTCTCTAATGAATGATGTCATAGCTGAGGAATTTAGTCTTAAATTATCAACCATTTTTAATAGCTTAATATTAGTTCCTTAATTTTTAAATATTCATTATTGGATATGAAATGTCTGGTGGTATGCTAATTCTCTTTCCTGAGTGTATTCTGTTATATCTATCTAGAAGCTTTGAATATTTTTTAAAAACTCTCTAGTTCAAGTGTTTTACTAGGAAGATAGCTAAGTTATGTAATACATAGTAAACACAAAGTATCCAAGGACTTTACATATCAATTAATTCATTTAATTGTCCAAAAATATTCCATTGGGTAGGTATAGCAGTTCAGATTTTAGAGATGAAAAAAACTCTAAAGTGAGATATTAAGTGAATTACCAAAGCTCATAGGTTAGTTAATGGTGGAGCCAGAAATTAAATCTGTCCATCAGTCTCTAGAGTGTGTGTTCCTTGACCAAAAGCAATACTCACGCTCTCAACTTTATTTGTTGATCCCCATTCATGAATTTTTTTGTGATGGTTCTTTGCCTATTGAAGGCCCAGTTTGGGACTTCTCAGTCCCCAGGTGGTTCAGCCTGTTGAGCTGTCACAGGCAGTTGTGGACTGGCGAGCAGTGGAAGAGGATGTGATTTCCTTGTTCTCCAGTTTTATAGAATTCAGCTTGGGAAACTGTGACCTCTGTGTTGAGGTTTATAGTGGAAAATCTGCCTATTTTCAGAAATAAGGAGACAATATCACTTCTCAGCACAAACCACAAAGCTTATAGAAACAGGATAGAACTACATGAAGAATTTTGCAGTGGCAGGCCCCACCCGATGCAGGGACATTCACCAAAGTGATCTGAATAACTCCCTCTATCCCCACTCCTAATAATAAGATCAGTGGTTTACCCATTGTTTCTCCTCTCTGGCTTCTCCATTCTTTGTATATAGATGCTCCCTCTACTAACCTTTGTCTCCTAAAGAATCACAATTTTAGCACTAACATGGTTTGTTCCAGTTTCCACAGGAGGCTTAACATTGTTTTTGTGCCTCTAGCAGGACTTGGGAAATGGGGGAGTTTAGGTTTATGCATTTCTCCCCAAATGTCTTATCAGTCATCAGTCTTTATATATAGTTTGGATATAGCAGCTTTGAACTCCCTAAATTTGCATAGTTCTTTATAGCAAATTATTCTGTAGAAATATTTTATTTTTATTGTATGCTGATTATAAAGACTAAGCTCCAGGCATGGTATTACACATTTAAGAAGTGATATAGCTTTCTCATTATAATAAGGTTGTTCATTTTGCAAAAATTTACTGCAAATAGAGGCTATATAAATCCAAGGCAACAGAAAAAGCACAATCTCAAAATATTCTCTGGTTCTAGGTGCATAATATTTCCACTTGATTGTGAACAGTATATTTTTATTTACTTTTGTGTTCTGTTTCACAAGAGGTCCTATTCTTCCCTGGGATAATATTCAGTGCAAGGAGGAGAAAAAAATATCATTCTTTTCCAAGCACATGACTTGGCTGTGTCTGATTATCTATCAGTTTCAGGAGCTTTAGTGCTGATGCTTCCTTGGTGTAAGTCTGAGACTGTTAATAGTTTACAGGTAATCCTACAATGTGGTCTATCTGGTATTTTATCAGATTTCTAAGGAAGAAACTATTTTTCTCTTAGTGTGAGCCATAGACCTTATTTTCTTCATTCTCTATTGAAGGATGCCTTTAAAATTCCTTCTTGCTTCAAACACATATTTTGGGTTCTAGGAATCATTTTATTATTTGGACTTGGCACAATGTTCTCAGGGGTTTCAATGTATAATTTTGATAGTTTTGACAATTCTCAATGTTGCTTGCATTTGCCCTTATTCATGTTAAATTTGCTCCAAAATGAATACATTTGACCAGCATTGGAAAGCAATTTTAATTTAGAAGATATAAGATGCACCCAGTTTTTTCTCTACATTTAGTACTACCAATTATATTTTGATCCCAAATTTCTCATCTGACCAAGAAAAATTTCTCTCAATTTACTGTATTCCCCTTTGATTTATTTTTTTGTTTCTGGTATTTACTTATGACTCAAGTCTTAAGAAGATTTATTCAAGTCAACAAAAATTCAGTGAGTGCTTATTTGGTTCTAGAAAAGCAAGGTCAAAATTATGATAACCCTACAATTGGGAAAAGAACTATCATTTAAAGATGGGAGATAGATTGAGTTTAGACTCACTGAAATCTTTCATTATAAATTCAAATTCATAATATGTAATATATGATGTATATACATAAAATAAGATACATGATATATGCTATAAAATATACAACATGATATACAAACATCATATAATGGTATATACTATGTATGTAAATATACTGTTGCTTGAAATTTGAAATGTTTTATAGGGCTTTTAAGGAACAGAAATAAAAAAGGCAAATACAGGCTAATCATGTGGAGAAAAAATAGAAAAGAAAAAAGTTTTGTAGAATTTTAGTAGAGTTTTTGAGGATGAAAATAGCTGTACAGCTGGACAAGAATTAGAAGGGAATTGCAAGCAAAGGAACAGCAAATGTAAGGCACTGGCGTACAAAACAGCAATACAGTTATAGTTTTGTGGTGTGACAGGGCTTAAAGAGTAGACTCCACTTAAGCTGGGCTATTGAACAATTTGCTATTTCTCCTTCTTATTCCATGGAGGATGCACTCTGTGATAGGATCCAGACTGAAATAGATGGTTTACTCAGGCAGGTCATTCCACACTCCTGAAAAAGCCAGATATTTTTAAATGAGAATTTTAAAAATTGTTTGGTAATGAATGAACTTTACTGAAGGAGAACCACATTTAACAACTTGAAATCTACTTTAAGTATAAAAATATACGCTTCTGTTTGTAAATACTAAATACTAGGATTTTGTTATAGAGTCATAGTTTGCTTTTACTAAATGACTGGTAAAGTAAATCACCTAACCTAGAAGTCAAAATATAGATTCTTTTAACACAATAATGGAGAAGTCAACTAAAAACAATTAAGAGACTTTCTGTGTATGTTTGACTACGTTCCTCTATCCAAGCTTTAGCAGTTTTGTGCTTCCTCCTTATCAGAGTCCTCAGTCTTCACTTCTTTCTGCTCATTTCTTTAAAGTTAAAGTTAAGTACATTCTACTACTGCATTTTTAAGTGATGCTGCTTCCTCTAAAATCTCCAGAATTTTGATACTGTAGGAATTATTTGTTCATTCTCTTTATGTGGTGATGCAGTAAGTAGACATAATAGAGTGTTTTGGGAATGATCTACCTTGCACTTCATCTCCATTTGTGTCCCATCCCCCGCTCACCAAGCTACTCCAAATACACACACAATGTAAGCCAGTATCTACATGATCTCAATGGATATCCTTTGGTCTCCTAAGACCTGCTTCCTTCCTTATATAAAAACAGAAGCTGCCACTGGCTGAAGCTCTATGTACCTGATATAAGCTCTATCTATATGGTATTGATGCCTCTTTTTTGTTAAAGAACCCATGTTTTCTCCAGGGCATGGTAATTTTATGCTTTTCTTTGGGGGAAATGTTATTTTTTAATTGGAATACAAGTTGAAACAAAATCTTCATTGAAAACAAATCTTCATTGAGCAGAAACATAGAAATCTTGATACTTTCTATATGACAGCATTATTAAATATGCAATGTACTACAGAAGCTCAGACATTTTTCCTGTTTAAACATTTCAGTTAATTATCCTTTATTTAAGATTAACACTGACTCAGAACTGTGTTTCTAAAAAAGAGTGAATACCACTTCTTTCTGTTGATTGAATGTGCAAATTGACACTACAATAAATGCTCAGTACCTACCAATATTGATGTACTACAGTGCAATAGTAATATCCAAATTGTAAAATAATGACAATGATTAGACCAAATTTCTAATTTCTGACTTTTTAAAATCAATATATATATCTTAAAAACAATGCAATTACTGATACTCACTTTATCATAATTAAAACAAATTAACTGTGGACATCTCAGAAGGAAAGGCAATGGATAAATCAACCTAGAATAACTGTACATAGAGAGTATAACTCCTTTCAGGGGGTGTCATGATTTAGAGAAGAGATAAAATAACCAAAATGATCATTTACAAATGTCAGATATGATATATCTTTAACTCTATTTGTATTTAAATGATCACACATAGACAGGTATTTATTGAATAGTTTATTTAATCTATTGTATGCTGTATGTTCCTTAAAATAGAATGTGATATTTTTGTCTGTGTATGAGCATATGAGTAAATTGTCCCTGCCTCCATGGTTCTTATTTCAAGATTGAGAGAGCACTGGGAACTCAATAAGCTTTGGCTGACTGCAATTCACACAATAGCCTTGTTTGAAGTCCACTTTTACTAAATTTCTTACCATTATGTTTCAGATTATTTATTTTCTTACCTTATTATTACTTGTCCTTTGTAATGAATTTATCTAAATATCTGTCCTCTATAAATACCTACCGAGTTATTTTTCTCTGCAACTCTTGCATGTCAAGGATTCCTAGAAAATATATTAGTGTTGCACTGTAAAGCCTTACATTTTAGAATTATACCTTCAATTCAGAGTTAGAGAGGTTTTTTTCCCCCATTCTGGCAGAGTAGCCGATTCAGGATGTCCGATGGAAAATTATAGCCATTCATCAATGAAGGCGAGGGAGTCATCTTTTATTGTAAAACCTTAGGCTTCTGGATGATTGTAAACTATCTCAGACAGAATTACTCCCATTGTACTCCTCAGGGGCTTCTTGCTGCTCAGAAAAGAAAAACAGATATAGTAAAGTTTGTTTGTTACTTAACCACTGTCTACATGGAGACTCCAAATATGTCCTTGCTTCTGACCTCCTCTAGATTTTAGGTCCTTCATTCTCAGAAAGTATTAAATTGGGGCATTCGAACACAGTATGACTTATAATGTGGTCTAGTCTATTGTTAATTCTGCTGTATAATTCAAGACATTAGTTTATGAATAGATGTGGCATTTTCAACTGGGAGACTAAAGAAACAAGAAACAGGGTTTTGTTTTTGTTTCTGTTTTAATTTTTTTTTTTTTTTCTTTTCCTAAGAGTTGGAGTCATAGAAGGGAACTTATCTGACTAGCAACCTGAGAACCACAATGAACTATGGGGTTGCAGCATTAAGATTTTCCTTTTCTATAGGAATTCTTGTTGGAGTAAACCATTTCCTTTCACTTTGGCTGACAAAATAGAAAGGGAAATTAATAATTTTGCTAAGAATGGTTGACATATTATAGCTCAGTGTTCTACTCATCTTCCTTTCTTACCCACTTCCAATTTCCCCCCCCAAATTTTGCAAGTGTAGATTTTAGAACTGTATAAACAAATAGACTATGTCACTATGAATCAAGAGAAAGGTTGTTTAAAAATAAATAGCATGGGAGCTGTTGTAGCTCAGGGTTGAGTTTCCCACATATGAGGTCCTGGGTTCAATCTCTGGGCCTGGTACCTCAAAAAAAAAAAAAAATTAAGAAATAAATAAGTAACTGATAATTAATTTAAAATTGATGCCTGGGAATTGTCCCTTCTTTTTAAAAATAATTGCTGAAAGAAAGTATGTAAAAAACAAATTTTATTTCAGGTTGAACAGTTCTTAAAGATAAAACCTGAATGATTTCATTATTGAAGGAAGATTTTTCTACTGCTAATCATAATATTATGATGGGTAATTGATGCTCTCTTCAATTAATGCTCAACAAGGTTTTCCACTTCTGGACTTCAGAGGCATCAGGGAATAAAATCAAGTAACACTTTGGCAGGAATGGAAAATCCCTTAAGAGTAACTCTCCTACATATATTTGACCAAGAAAACCAAACTTAAGCTGATTGCAACACAATATTCCTCAGAAATTCAATTAAGATAAATAACATTCAGGGAGAATTGCTTAAGAAGTGACAGGCAACACACTCTTCCAGGCATTATGAAACTGTCCACTTGTGTATTTGACATGAACCATACACTTCAACTAACAATTTGGTTTTTCGTGTGTGCATTGTTCTGTTATGCCCTCATACTCTTTTGAGGGTGATTTTAATAAAATCTCTATGAAAAATATTTGCATTTGTTTCTTCTATGAGTACTTTGGATGCTTTCAGACAAGAAAGCCCTTTCTTAGCATACTCAACAAATATTTATTGATCATATATTTTGTCAGGCACTGTCCTAAGTGCAGGGGACTCAACTGAAAGTGAAATAGACAAAAAATCCCTGCCCTTAGGAGGTTACATTAGCATTAGATTTATTTTCATTTAAAATACATGAAAAATCACATAAGTTACTGGGTTTATTGTTTAATTCTGGCAATGGAAAACATAGATTATAATACATAATTTTGACCTTTTTCCTGTTTTAAAAGACATCCATTTTTTTCTCCTTTTTTGTCACCAATTTTAATTAATACTCTCTTGATATGCTTTGTTTATTCCTATGAATTTTCTTAAATTCTTTTTGAAGCCAGATAAAAGTAAATTACACAAACAATATCAGTGTGAGCAATATTCATCTTCTTAATGTGAGTACTAAATAAAATATGACTTACTGAAAATGTAGAATTAGAATCTTAGGTATTGATATTTTCACAAACTATATGAAAATATATTTATATTAAAGAGGCAAAATGATTCATGATAGAAAGCTGTATCACTGTAGAAGATAAGAAGATTGAGGTTTATTTCTCTTTCATCAGTTCCATATGTAATTATGGATAAAGCATGACCTCTCAAGATCACAAAATATAAAAATCTATTTTGACAAGTGGAATATATGAATTTTACATACATTAAAATTTGTTACTGATATATACTATTCTGTTAAGAGTTAGTTCTTATTAGGTATCAGACTTTTCCCCAAGTTTCTTACATATCTTGTTAACTCAGTTAAATCTATTAACTAATTTAATTGTATTCAGTAACCAAAAGTAAACTTACATGGTTCATACTATTATATACCTCATTAGATAGATGAAGACCCCAGGATTTAGATAAGCTAAGTAACTCGAACAAGTTATCACAATCAGTAAGTCATGCTCCCTAGATCTGAATACAGACAGCTTTACATCACAGATGAAAGATTTAATCACCAACCAGCTACAATATACATAGTGTTTGGGATGGAAAAACTGTATATATTGGCATACATATATGTATATTGGCATACATATATGTACTATATATATGACCAAAGGACATATAAAAGTTTAGTCCAACCGGAGTTTAGAGAGAGAAGAAAAAACTCTGACAATTGTTAAAAGGGACTTCAAGGAGTTGAGGAATCTAGAATGAGTCTTAAAGGGGAAGTTGCAATTATGTAAGTGGAGAGGAATTAAAACGACAGATTGTGAAAACAGAGCACAGAAGTTGAAATTCAAAATTTACCAGGTGTGTGAGTTTAATTGACTGGGCTTATGTGGGGTCATAGTGGAAGATGTTGATAAAAGTGAGTTTAGAATCTCATCATAAATATTGTAAATGGCAGTTTAAGAGGTTTGGATAATTCTCTAGATAGTGGTATTTATTAGAGGTTTTTGAATAGGATAGTGGCAAATGTAAACAAAGAACAGAATAGAGTGCACAATAGTGGTTTGGAGAGGAGATAGATCCAAGACAGGGATAAGTTAGGAATCACCAGTATAGTAATGGAGTAGAAAGATATGGATTTTATAAGACCATAGTATTTCAAAAATAAGTAAAAAAATTAAAATTTATTGGAATTTTGTCTATTTCATGATTAACTATCATACTACAGAAGGATGGATATACTTCTTCTTCTAGAATATGTCATGGTGAAGAAGAGTAAAGAAGAGTGTGTACAAATAGATTTAACTGGTCCCTGGACTTTGGTAGCTCTAGGCTTATCTCCAGGGATACCTGAAATCAGGGTGCTGACCCTTGGTTGAGAGGGAAGTGATGTATTGGCCAGTGATTTATAAATTGCAGTTTACTGCAAGCTACTCCCCTAGAGGCACCCTGTACCACCTCGTGTACATTATTCACATTCATGGTTTACACTTGCTTTTAATGGTTAGCCATTTGTTTTTGCTATGTGACCAGTGGGGTATAAAAGACCCCTCAGTAAACTTGTGCCTTTGTTCTCCTGAGACCAAGGTATTTTATATGTATCTTGGTAGTTCATAATCAAAAACAAAGTGCATATTGTGAGGCTGAGAAGGATCCTGGGAGCTGTGCCTGGAAGTATCTGAACTGTCTTATGTTTGCATGTGTTTTCTTTCTCTTTTGTCTTTTCTAAGATCTTATGAAAGCATACTCAGTAGTGTTTTTTTAATCCTTTCCATTACCTGACTGTGTAGTTAATATAAGAAATAACTGTATTTCGCCCAACCTTATTCACAATTAAACAAAAAGAATATTACTTAATTAGGGGCTAATTAATTGCATTGCTGGAATAATCTTTTTCAGTAATTTCAGAGATTATTAATGGAGGGGTACTGTACAATCATAGATTTTTAGAATTGAAAGGGTCTTGAAACTACCTGTGGCAGGGAGAATGTTGGCTCTCTAAAGATGTCCACATTCTAATTCCTGGAACCTGTGGACATGTTATGTGACACAGCAAAATGGGCTTTGCAGATGTGATTAAGCACATAGACTTTGAGATGGAGAGTTTTTCCTGGATTATCCAAATTCACCCAATCTAATCTCATGAGCCCTTAAAATCAGAGAACCTTGTCTGCCTACGGTCAGAGAAATGTTGATCTAAGCCTCTAAATTTGTGGTAATTTGATATATGAGATAAAAGTAAACAAGGCCACAGAAACATAAATCATGACCTGAATAAAATTCCTTCATACAGGCTGCTAAGTCATTCCGTGTGTCTTCTATATATAAGGGACTCTATCTTAGATATATTATGTGGAGTTGTTGCAGATAACATGCATGGAACATGGCAGTTGAAAATTTCCAGAATGGCAGGTATTCATCCTGGTTTTTAAGATCTCTTTGAAAAGAGATCCCAGATCTCTGTTAGTAATATAATCTCAGGAATAAAACTTATTAGAAAAAGCTTAAGCCTCTATAAGGATTTTGATTTTCTATCATTAATTTTTTCCCAAAAGTATAGAATGTTTGAGTAGGATAATTAATGATACACACAATGAATCACATAATTTTAAGTATAAGGATACTGAGTCATGGAAAATTTTCTCTGTAAATTTTTTTGTTTTCTGATTTGGAGAAAGAATTGGGGAATAAATTCTCACATTCAAAAATCTACTTTTCCTTAACTTCCAAATTTGTTAACATTATGTCCTCAGGTCATATGGAGTACTACAGCCCTACCCTCATAAATGGCTTCCCTACCCATGAATCTGTATACTTTAGAACCAAATGCTTAAGCAAAGTGTGAACCTAAATTTTGCCAGAGAGAGCAATTGTAATGATTTATTAAAAACATGATTCATTATATCATTACTAAGATGGGAACAACAACCTGTATTACAAGGGCTATGTGGACTGCACTTCTCACACCATATTTTAGAAACCTTAAACCCAAATCATGACAGTTATGTATAAAGGGAATTGATTTAAACTCCCTTAAATATGCAAATGCATTCATAACTTTAAGTCTGCACATATATCCTACTGCTGACTTGGACTTCTAAACAGTTTCAATTTTCTTCCAAACCTTTTTATGGAGTTTCCATACTTCTTTTATATAAGGAGTTCAGTTTTGCCATTAAAGACACAAATATATCCTCAGGAAACTCACATATATGGCAGGAAAGCTTAGTAAATCATATTTAAGAGTTAATAAAATCTCTATAGAATAACAATGAAAAGACAAATGGGTATCAGTATACTTTTTTTGTGTTTTGGTTTTTATTCCTTACATCACTGGAAACAAATCCAAAGAATATAACTTATTTTTTCTCCCAGTTAATCATCTAACGCATGGAATGAGTACTAGGAAAGGCTGAGACATGGCATTCTACTCCCGGGATTTCTGAAGCTCATCATTATCTCCATTAATTAAGATAGATATTTGACATTAAAGCAGATTGGAATCCAGTCATAAATCATCTCCATACTTCTAATTGCAACCCTCTTGGCGAGAGTTGGGTCAGGAAAAACCCTTCATGATAATTTAGGTTCAAAAGTTCTTGGTGCTATGGTCAAAGTCACTATATTTGATTGCTCCTTCTTTGAGGCAGTATTTTTCTTTGAATAGAAGACCTATTTTTTTTTTATTTTTAATTAATCACAGTGATTTATAGTTGCATTGAATTATCTCTGCAACTGAATTAACAAGGATTTTATAGTGGCACTTGATGCTTCCAAAATTTTCTAAAACAGGCCGTAACTCAAATATACTGACAGAAATTTTTACTAGTTGAAATCTTAATATTATTTAAAATATACTATAAGAGCTTGTTTATACTTTATTTATGTTTTTATGTACAGCCACCTAATTGTCAAAAATATTTCCCAGGAGAGAAAGAGAGGAAGAAGAGAGAGAACGCAGTCTCTTTTAAGCATTGGATCCATCATCTTTGTAACTGGTAAATGAATTCAAGTACAATTTTCAGCTTGAAAAATTTCAATGTTGCTAGTGATTGCTATGCCATTTAATGATTAGTATGACCATGTTAATAGAAGCAACTTTATCTATTATTTATTAAGTGCCAATTTTAGGTCAGGCATTTACATACTTTATCTCATGTGATAGAGAACTGAATAGAGAGGATATAGTTTATAAAGGGAATGATGTTGATTATTGAGAAAACAAAATTTAGAAAATAATAGCTAAATCTTATTAAAATTTGAGACAATGGAGATACCAAAAGTCCCTGAAAAGTAATTGAGTGATTACCAAAATATATTAATAAAAATAACTTTGTTTCTAAAACCAAACCATTGGGGGAAAGAGAAAGAAAAAAGTAAAATAGCATTAAATATTTTATCTGAAATGGAAGTAATCCAGAATAATGGATATTTTTAAGTAGGTTGGGAAAATGTGATAAAATCAAAGATTTTAACCATGCATAATTTTCAAGTTTATGCTAAAGAGGCAAGCTTGAGGAACATAGGAAAAATAGTGAGATAAAAGTAAACAAGGAGACAAAAATTGGTGACTTCCAGATAGACCCCTGGTATAATAGTAAACACTAAAATTACCTCTGGCATAAACAACTAAGAAGATGGTAAATGTATACGAAGCAACTGTTTATCAGGTACTGGGCAGCACAATAATTGAGAGAATCAGAAATTATTTGGAGAATCCTGAGAGAGTGGAAGGAAGAACTTGAGAGAAAGAAACACATGGGGTGACCTCCACATGCACCCTACTTTTTGTGCAGTTAATATCAGTTTTATGGCACAGGAAATTGGAACCCAGAGCAGAGATTTAGCTGGAAGAAAAAAGGATTGGAGGCTGGGGTTGATGGAATTACAAGGCAGGAAACTGCGGATTTGTACAGGTAAGCAGATCTGGATGACTGCACAGGTTTCCCCTTGAGGTTTTGCCTGAATATTAACTTGAGGATGTGCAGGATAAGATTCTGTGAAGTCAGACAGCTAACAGTTAATGGTGTCAGTGAGATCCCATTGTTGGAAGAATTTGGAGTGGCAATTGGCCAAAGTGCAGATAACTCATTGAACATCCAGGCATTCCATCGTGACTCCAGAAAAGAGTCTTAGGATAGGGCTGCTCTGTCCCTTGACCAAGGAATTCGCTGGATCCTAACAGTGCTTGAAATCAAGGCTTGACAGGATCAAGCTGATCCACCTTACTGCTCAAAAAAAGCTCAATACAATTTAAATGTATGTAACAAGATAAAAATATAGCAACTACCTTGTTCAGGATAGAATTATAATTACAAGATGTGAAGAAGCTGGTAAATACAAGCAGTAGAAAAAAATTCAGTAGTGACAAACTAAGAGATAACAGACTTTGCAATTTAAAGAAAAGTATAATAAAACATTGATTATAAATATTCTCATATACTTAAAAGAAAAGAGGCATAATAAGTTAGAGACTGGAACCTCAGTAAAGATATGGAAATGATAAAATCAATGAAATTGAAATTCTAATACTGAAAAATTCAGTATCTGAAATGAAAATTTTTAGATTGATTATTGCATTTCATAAATAAGAATACCTCTCTTAGGAAATATCATTAATCAAAGTAATCAAATAAGTCGTTATTAGCATGTTTTCATGCTGATTAGACCAAGTATCTTGCCTTTGTTTTCTCCAAGAGTAGGTCCTTGGCAATCTGCAGAGAAATGGATCACAGGCAGACTGCTTTAACTCCTTTCTTTTTGGAGCACCTTCAGTCTTTGGTCAAAATTTCCTTACCACTTAATACTCAGCTATCTTTGCATTATTTGTGCCACAACATTTTCTGCAAAATCTTATACTAAAGGATATGTCTGCTAACATGGACAGCCATGAAGATTTAAATCATCCCCATGGGGACAGGAATTCCCTCAACAAATCAAGCAAGTAACTTCTGTAGACAAATTTACTTCTTTTTATGGCCAGTGGGTTGCTATCCATACTTCTTTAAATTAGGGGCTTCAAGTCTACTTACCAGAATATTTTCTCATCTTCATTTTCCTTGTCTTGTTTTAATTTAATTCTCTCACTGAACTTAACACTTTGCTAAACTTTGCAGTTGTAATATAGATAATTAAAAATGTCATAGTATATACCAGTTCAAATTAGAGTATCACTTTGCATTACATCCCAATAGAAGCAGCATCTTTCCATGTACCAAAAACATTTTTAGTTAATGGGTTAATGATTAAAGGCCATTGGTTTTTAATTTCTGGGTTTCATCTGGTTTGTAGACATAGCTGTATCTGAGACATAATGCAGGTGGTTACAGACAACTGCTTCTCTATGTCATTATGCAACTCCATCGTTCTTTCCCCAAAAGGGATAATACTGTATTGTACCTTTCTTTGTTCAGTCTCAACCAGTTAAGCCAGGGGGATATAAACTCCCTTTTTATCCATGGAATCCAGGCTATTAAAGAACAATAAAGGCTAAACTGTCCAGTGACACCATGTCATAATTTAGGCTTATTGATTCACTCATTTTGGCTTGATTCTCTAAAAGATAGAGAATCTGACCTTTAAAAATATCAGATTACATTGTAATAAGAAGACCCAATAGTCCTTCCTGGGTGAGGGTATAAGCTTACTCTAAGCAAGTATAATTCACCTGTGAATTCTCGGCTTTATATCTCCCATACTCAATTTTAGGGCAAATTCATTTAATCAATTGTAACTTATGTATTGCTTCATAACAAATTACCACAAACTTAGGGGCTTCAAATAGCACATATTTATTATTTTACATTTCCTATAATCTGGCACAGTTTAACTGGCTCCTGTTCACAAATGTTTATGGCACATCTATTTATAATTGCTACATACTGGAAACAGCCAAAATGTCCTAACAGGTGAAAGCTAAACAAAATATAGTTTATCCGTACAATGGAATACTATTCACCAATGAAAAGAACAAACTATTGCTACATACAACCACTTGGATGATATCCAAGATATGCTGACTGAAAGAAGTAATTTCCAAAGATTATATACTATGTTATTTCATTTATATTCTCAAAAAGTCAAAAATCCAGGGATAGAGAATAAACCAGAGGTTTCCAGGTATTATGGGTGAAAAAGGGATTGTCTGGATTCTTGGAAGTGGTTTACACATGTTAAAATTCACAGAACTCTATGTTGATAGAAACCAACTATACTGTGTGGTAATTTTAAAATGAAATTAAGTAATATGGGAAATAAATTATAAAGAAAAATACACCCCATTTATCTAAAAGAAGGCAGCAAAAATGACAAAAAGAAAAACAGATGAGACAGAGAACAAAATGCAAGGAAGTAGACTTAAACCAAACCATACTGATGATTACATAAAATATAAATAGACTAAACACTTCAATTAAAAGGCACAGATATACTGAATAAAAAAGCAAGACCCAACTACATCATCTCTATTACAAATTCACTTTAAATATAAAAATGTGAATAGTTTTAAAATGAAGAAGAGAAAAAGTTATACCGGGAGAACAATTGTTATAGGAAAGGTAGGATGGCTACATTATGTGCAAAAGAACAAAAACAAAAAAAAATACAATGTTACAAGATATTATGCAAAAAGATTTCATAAAGAATAAAAAGTTAGTTCATCAAGAAGAATAACAATTTTAAATGTTTTTAAATGTAATAACTGCTTTAAAATAATATGAAGCAAAAAATGAAAAATGGAAAATAAAGAACTTCAAAATTATAGTTCAATAATTTTCTCAGAAACTGATGGATCAAATAGACTGGAACTCAGTAAAAATATAACATATCTGAACAATACTTTCAATAGATCTAATTGGCCCAATCACATGTGTGAATGTGTGCACACACATACATACAAATACACACATGAAAGAGTTAGAGTTAGAGGTAGATAGAGAGAGACAGAGAAAAGGAGACTGGCTTATGGAACCCTACAACCAAAAATGTAGGAATACACATGATTTTCAAGTGCACATGGAACATGCTCCAAGACATGGCTACAAAGCAAGTTTCAATTAATTTCAAATTATTGAAACTATATTGAATATGTTCTCTGACTACAATGGAATGATATTATGAATCAGTAAAATGAAGTTTAACATTCCCAAATATTTGGAATTTAGCAAAGCACTTCTAAATATACCATTGTGAAAGTGGAAACAGAAAATTTCAAACTGAATGATAATAAAAGCAGAACATAAATTGTGTGTGATGCAGATAAATCATTTATTAGAGGAATATTTATAGCATTAAATTCCTATAATCAAGAGAAAAGGGTTCACAATTATTAATCTAAGATTTCACCTTAAGAAGCTAGAAAATGAAGAGAAAATTAAACTCAATGTAAGTAGAGGAATGCCTGACAATTTCTTATAAACTTAGACATTCGCCTGTTCAACATCTCAGCAATTCTAATCCTTTTTGAAGTACTGAGGGTTAGAATTTCAATATATTTTTTGAAGGGCATGATTCAACTCATAACACCTTGGTTGTCCTTTAGTCTGTTAATATACTATTACATTGTTTTGTTTTTTTTTTCCTTTATTTATTTTTTAAAAGATACTTAGATTACATAAATGTTATAGAGAATATATAGAGGGTTCCCATATGCCCCGCTCCCCACTCTCCCATATTTACCCACATTAGCAGCATCTTTCATCAGTGTGGTCCATTCATTGCAATTGATAAACACATTTTGGAGCATTGCCACTAAGCATGGATTATAGTTTACACTTTCTCCCATTTGACTCTGTAGGTTATGGCCGGATATATACTGACCTGTATCTGTCATTGTATGTCATTCAGATGATTCACAAGTCCTGAACATGCCCACCTATTATATCTGTTTTTCCCTCTCCCTAACCCCAAAACATCCATGGGTCATTGCATCCACAACAATGGTATTTCTTCCATTGCTACAATCACAAGTAGTCTATAGTAGAATACTAGTGGTTTAATTTAGTCCATAGTTCTTTTCCCAGTCCTGAGGACTCTGGGATGGTGATGCCTGCTCCATCATTAAATGAGGGAGGCTTCAATCCCATACTTCCAATAGATGGGAGTCTCTTGCTTGCAGTTGTAGGCACTCTTGGTTCCTTGATATGTTGTTTGTCCATCATCTCCCCATTAGTTGTCCTGGGTGAGTCCATTGAACTGGAGAGCAGGTGTTGCAGCTTCATTGAGATCCAGGGCTCAGCTGGCATATGGACTGTCCAAAGATTTAAGTCTCTTGGATGTACACCTACCAACTCTAGTACTAATTACAGGTTCGAAAAGAAGGACAGAGGATTCATGCTTAGGGAAACCACTGTCAAGTCTAACTCAGTCACAATGGGGAACATAAATACCAGATTAGGGCCCAATGGCAAGGAGCCAAATTCCTGAGCTGTCTGCCCAGATAATAGTATCTGGATATCTCCATATTCCTGAGGAACTTCACTGTTTGGGGTTGTATCTACTTTGGCTATCAATGAGATCCTGTTGAGATGTGCATAAGTGGTACCTCTGGGATGGCCTCAACTCACTTTGAAGTCTCTTAGCCATACAAACTGATTTGTCTTTAGCTTTTCCCCCTTTTGGTCGAGGTATTTTTTTTTCCAGATGTGTTACTTGTTGGTACTTGGTAGCAATCCCTCAGTGCCAGGGAGGCTCATCCCCGGGAATCAGGTCCTACGCTGGGGGGAATTTATTGCTTTTATAAGCTGACTTCAGCTTAGAGAGAGGCCACATTTGAGCAACAAGGAGGTTCCCCATAGATAACTATTAGGCCCCCTACATCACTAGGCTAAGTTTCAATTTCACGAGCAAAGGCTCATAAGCATAGTCAGCAATATCAAGGGTCCTTCAATGGACCATCCTCCTTCACAAGTCATTTTCCCAGTACTTGGGGCATTCTTGTTATTCCATTAGAGAATGTGTCAGAGCCTCCGCAGATGGGAATTTGATATTTTTTATGGTTATTGTGTGAATCTCCACCTACCGTGACAATGCCCCATGAACATTTGAACATATTTATATGCCTTATATGTATACACAGGTGAACTTCCTCCCACGAATCCCCCCTCATTGACACCCCACACCAATGATCCCTCCCTGTCACAGTTGTAACCCTTCTGTGATCTAAAACTTCTTAAAAAATGAAGACAATAAAATAGCCACATACAATTAATAAGAAAATGAAATGGTAATGACAGTTTTATATATAAGAAGTAAAATATAGAAAAAAATAATAAAAAGTAAAAATAGAATAATATTTTAAAAAATAGGAATATTTAAAAAATAAAAAAAATTTTGAAGAAAAAAAATTTTTTTTTACATTTTGCCTTTCATCACTATAAGACTGTTGTCCTATATGTACAGTGACATTTTCTTCCATTTATTCCCCCAGTGTCTTACTTTTTTTTTTTTTTTTTTCATTTTTTCTACAAAGAACTTTTAGGTCATAGTAAAGTCATGTACAGAATACAAGGGATTAACATATATCCAACATCATCTCCCTTTTCCCCTTTCCCTCATCAATAACATTTTATATGTGGATGGTACATTTGTCACAATTGATGCACAAATATTGAAACATAACTAATAACCATCATCAATGGTTCACATTATGGTTTGTATTTTGGACCATATACTTTTATAAGATCTGATAAAATTTAATGTGGCCTTTGCAAGATCATGCAGAGCACTTCCATCACCCCCAAATTGCCCCCTGTTCCATCTATTTTATTCCTCCCTCCTCCTCCCCTTTGGGCCCATGGTGACCACCAGACTTCACTCCTTGAAGGAGAAGATTCATAGTTATTTGCCTCTTCATTGAGGGCTTGACACACTGGTCTGGCTTCCCCTATTATACACCGTCAACGCACTCAAGTGACTCCCGTCCCCCTAACTGAGAACATAGTGGGCCTCACTAGGATGGGAGTCCAAAACCTTTCTGCTCATTATGTGGGTCTCTACCCACTGATGCAACACACTATGCCAAAACAATCGATCACATGCTCCCTAGAAGCTTTCCCCATGTGTGCACTGGCCCGAATGCCCCCCATCCAACACCCTAAACCAGTAACCTTTCCTTGTCATATTGCCAAATGAGCATTCCCAACATTGTAATTTCAATCACGTACCTACCAATCCCCAGTGTTCACCTGCTCCCTCCCCCAATTCTCCCCCTAGCTCCATGGACCATCCAACCCACCATCCCCAACCTGCTCTCCTGTCAAACCTGCACTACCCAACCCAATATTATCACTATACCCCTGTCATGTCTCTTCACTGCATAACTACACACTCCCACCTTGTCATAGATTTTGCCCGTATGGGTGATGGCTCACAAACTTCTTCTCCCTTTCTATTTCCTATAAACTTATCTTCCAGACTTTGTTCAGTTTGTTAAATATATATCAGTGAGGTTACTCACCATAAGGTCCTCAAGGTTCATTTATGTTGTCCCATGTGTTAATATTGTATTCCTTCTTACAACTGAGTAATATTCCATTATATGTATATACCACATTTTGTTTATCCATTCATCAGTTGATGGGCATTTGGGTTGATTACAACTTTTGGCAATAGTGAATAATGCTGCTATGAACATTGGTTTTCATAGATCTGTTCCTGTCCTTGCTTTCAATTCTTCTGGGTATATACCCAGCAATGAAATTGCTGGATCATATGGCAGATCTATAGATAGTTTTTTGAGGAACTGCCAAACTGTCCTCCATAATGGCTGCACCATTCTACATTCCCACCAGCAGTTGGTGAGGGCTGAGGGTTCCCATTCCTCAGCATCCTCTCCAATGCTTATAGTCTTCTGTTTTTTAATAGCCACCAGTCTAATGGGCATGAGATGGTATCTCATTGTAGTTTTGATTTGCATTTCCCTAATAGCTAGTGATGTTGAACATCTTTTCATGTGCTTTTTAGCCATTTTCATTTCTTCTTTGGAGAAGTGTCTATTCAAATCATTTGCCTGTTGTTTAAATGGGGTATCTTTTTATTTTCAAGGCATAGGATTTCTTTATATATGACAGATAATAGATTCCTACCAGATCTATGATTACCAAATATTTTCTCCCATTGGTTAGGCTGTCTTTTTACTTTCTTGACAAACTTCTTAAAGGTGCAAAAGTTTTTAATTTTGAGGAGGTCCCCTTTATCTATTTTTTCTTTTGCTACTTATGCTTTGGGTGTGAAGTTCATGAAATAATTTCCTATTAAATTGTCCTGTAGATGTTTCCCTATATAACTATCCAAGGTCTTTATGGTCTTGGCTCTTATATTTAGATCTTTGATCCATCTTGGGTTAATTTTTGTATAAGGTGTGAGGTGGTGTTCCTCTCTCATTCTTTCAGATATGGAGATACAGTTCTCCAAGCACCATTTGTTGAAGAGACCATTTTCTCCCAGTTGAGTGGGCTTGGTGGCCTTGTCGAATATCAGATGACTGTATATGCGAGGATCTATATCAGAATTCTCGATTCAGTTCCATTGGTCAGTATATCTATCCTTGGGCCAGTACCATGCAGTTTTGAACACTGTAGCCTTTTAGTATGTTTTAAAATCAGGTAGTGTGATTTTTCCAATTTCATTTTTCTTTTTCAATATGTCTTTGACTATTCAGGGCCTCTTGCCCTTCCAAATAAATTTCATAGTTAGATTTTCCAATTCAGTAAAAAACGCTGTGCTGATCTTTTATTGGGATTGTATTATATCTGTATATCAGTTTGGGTAGGATAGACATCTTAATGATTTTTAGTCTTCCTATCCATGAACAGGAATATTCTTCCATTTATTTAAATCTTCTTTGATTTCCTTTAACAGTGTTATGTAATTTTCTGCATATAAGACATTTACATCTTTAGTTAAATTTATTCCTAGGTATTTGATTCTTTTAGCTGCTATTGTAAATGGGATTTTTTTCCCTGATTTCCTCCTCAGTTTGTTCATTATTTGTGTACATAAATGCTACTGATTTTTGCACATTGATTTTATAGCCTGCAACTTTACTGAAAGCTCTAGAAGCTTTGTTGTAGATTTCTCAGGGCTTTCTATATATAGGATCATGTCTTCTGCAAATAGTGAAGTTTTTACTTATTCCTTTCCAATTTAGATACATTTTATATCTTTTTCTTGCCTAAGTGCTTGAGCAAGTACTTCTAACACAATGTTAAATAGGAGTGGTGATAGTGGACATCCTTTTCTGGTTCATGATCTTAGAGGGAAGCCTTTTAGGATTTCACCATTGTATATGATGTTGGCTGTGAGTTTTTCATATATATCCTTTATCATGTTCAGGAAGTTTCCTTCTACCTCTATCTTTTGTAGTGTTTTTATCAGGAAATGGTGCTGTATTTTGTTGAATGCTTTTTCTGCATCTATAGAGATGATTATGTGATTTTTTTCTTTCAATCTCTTTATGTGGTATATAACATTGTGATTGATTTTCTTATCTTGAACCATCCTTGCATTCCAGGGATGAAGTACACTTGGTCATGGTGTAGGATTCATTTGATGTTTGTTGAATATGATTAGCAAGTATTTTGTTGAGAATTTTATCATCTAGGTTCATTAGGGAGATTTGTCTATAGTTTTCCTTTCTTGTGGTGTTTTTGGCTTTGGTATTAGGGTGATGTTGTAATCATAGTAAGAGTTAGGCAATGTTCCTTCCACTTCTGTTTTTTGGAAGAATTTCAGCAGGATTGGTGTTAGTTCTTTCTGGAATGTTTGGTAGAATTCACCTGTGAAGCCATCTGGTCCTGGGCTCTTCTTAGTTGGGAGCTTTTTAATGACTGATTCTATCTCACTACTTGTGATTGGTTGTTGAGCTCATCAGTTTCTTCTTTTGTCAATAAAGGCTGCTTGTGTGTTTGTAGGAATTTGTCCATTTCCTCCAAATTGTCCATCTTGTTGGCATATAATTTTTCATAGTATCCTTTTATGATACTCTTTATATCTGTGGGGTCAGTGGTGATATGCACTTTCTCATTTCTTATTTTGTGTATTTGCATCTTCTCTCTTTTTCCCTTTATTAGCCTAGCTAGTGATTTGTCAGTTTTACTGATCTTCTTGATAACCAGCTTTTGGTTTTGTTTGTTTTTTTTCTTTTTCTTTTTTCTTTTTGATTTCATTTAGTTCTGCTCTAATTTTTGTCATTTCCTTCTTTCTACTTCCTTTGGGGTTAGTTTGTTGTTCTTTTTCTAATTCCTCCAGTTGTGCAGTTAGGTCTTTGATTTTATCTCTTTCTTCTTTTTTTGATATATGCATTTATGACTATGAATTTCCCTTTCTGTACTGCTTTTGCTGCATCCCATAGGTTTTGATATGTTGTGTTGTCATTTTTATTCGTTTCAAGGTAGTTACTGATTTATTTTTTGATTTCCTCCTTGACCCACAGTTTGTCTAGGAGTGTGTTGTTTAACTTCCATATCTTTGTGCCTAATCTGGCTTTCTGATCCTTACTGATTTCCAGCTTCATTCCACTGTGGTCAGAGAAATTACTTTGTATAATCTCAATCTTTCTGACTTCATTGAGATTTTTTTCTGTGGCCTAGCATGTGGTCTATCTTGGAGTATGATCTATGCGCACTCGAGAAGAATGTACATCCTGCTGTTTTGGGGTGTAGCGTTCTGTATATGTCTATTAGGTCCAGATCCTCTAATGTATTATTCAGAATCTTTGTATCTTTATTGATTGTCTGTTGAGATGTTCTGTCTAATGGTGATAATGGTGTATTAAAGTCCCCCATTATAATTGTGGAGGCATCTATTTCTCCACTTAGTTTTTCCAGTGTTTGCCTCATGTAATTTGAGACACCATGGTTAGGTGCAAAATGTTTATGATTGTTCTTTCTTCTTGCTAGATTACCCCTTTTATTAATATATAGTCTCCATTTTTGTCTCTTACAATAGTTTTGCATTTAAAGTCTATTTTGTCCCATATTAGTATAGTTACTCCCACCTGTTTTTGGCTATTGTTTGCTTTTAAAGTTGTTTTCCAACCATTCACTTTCAGCCTTCTTGAATCCCTGGGTCTAAGGTGAGTTTCTTGTAGACAGCCTATAGATAGGTCATATTTCCTTATCAATTCTGCCAGTTTGTGTCTCTTGACTAGTGAATTTAGTCCATTAATATTCAATGTTCTTATTGTCATTAAATTACTTAGATTAGCCATATTTTCATTGGGTTTATATATGCCATATATTGTTTTTATCACTCTTTTTGTCTTTTTAGTTGTTCTTACACTCTCCTCCAACTCTCACTCTCCTGTTTTTTTCCTTTTAACCTGCAGAACTCCCTTTAGTATTACTTGAAGTGCAAGTTTCTTATTAATATACTCTCTTAGATTCTGTTTGTGAATATTTTGAACTCACCGTCATTTTTGAATGCCAATTTTGCTGGATAGAGAATTCTTGGTTGGAAGTTTTTTCCCTTTAGCACCTTAACTATGTCATCCCAATGCCTTCTTGCCTCCATTGTTTTGGATGAGAAATCAGCATTTAATCTTCTTGAGCTTCCTTTGTATGTGATAGTTCTCTTTTCTCTTGCTGCTTTCATTATTCTCTCTTTGTCTTGAGCATTGGACAATTTGACAAGTATATGTCTTGGAGTAGGCTTGTTGGGATTTATACTGTTTGGGGTGTGCTGTGCTTCTTAGATATATATATCCATCACCCTCAATAGGATTGGGAAATTTTCAGCCATTATTTACTTCAACGGTCCTGCTGTCCCCTTTCCTTTCTCTTCTTCCTCTGTGATGCCTATAATGCATATGTTTGTGTGTTTCATGTTGTCGTTCAAGTCCTTGAGTCTCTGCTGGATATTTTTCTATCTTTTTAGCTATCTGTTCTATTATCTGTTTGATTTCAGATGTACTGCCTTCCACATTGCTAATTCTCTCCTCTGCCTGTTCAAATCTGCTGTTGTGTGCTTCCATTGTATTATTGATTTCTTGGATTGTGCCATTCATCACCATCATATCCATTATCTTTTAATGTATGTTTACAATTTCTTCAGTAGGTCCGGTGTCTTCTTAATATCCTTTATCTCATCCTTCACTTCATTAAATTGATTCATGATATTTGTTTGGACAGCTCTGATTAGTTGTTCTATTTTCTGCATCTCCTCTTGGTTTTTTGTTTGTTCATTGGACTGGGCCATGTCTTCCTGTTTCTTAGTGTGACTTGTATTTTTTTGTTGTTGGTATCTATTCATCTGTTTATCTTGGTGTATTTATTCAGTTGATTGGCTTCTCTCTGTGCTCTATGGCTTTATTTTGTTGTTTTTGAGTGTGGTAAGATTTCACTTTGACACTTCATTCCTCCTATTCTATTTCCTTGCTGTTGTCTATATTCTCTTGAAAAAAAATACTTGTACCAGAGAAATAGAAAGAGATAGGAAGAGAGAATGAGTAATGGTAGTGATAATAGTAAAAGTTAGGAGAGGAACTGTACAAGATGTAGGTAATTGAATAATTGACCTGAGTAAGAAGCACAGAAGAATAAGATTAGAAAAGTGGAATAGAAACAATGAAACATGAAACAGAATGGAGAAAAATATAGAATGAATTAAAAGTCCAGAATGATAAGAAGAGGGAAAAGAAAAAGTAGAAGAGAGAAGGAAAGAAAGAAAAATTAAACAAAAAATAGAGAAAATAAAACATGGAGAAAGTAGGAGAGAGAGAGAGAAATGAGAACAAGAAAAATTGAAGACCAAGCCCAAAGAGGTGGAATGAAAGAACAACAGAAAACAGAAAATATAAGGATGAAGGAGAGAAAAGGTATAGTATAGGTAGAGAAAATTGAGAAACAAAAGAAAGAGAGAAAACACTAACAGAGAAACAAAGGAAGGGGGAATACTTGTTTTTTGTTTATTATTATTTTTAAAGAAGAAAAGAAAAAGCAAAAAAAGGAAGAAGGCAAGAAAAGAATCAAAAAGCTAAGATAAACATGGAAAAACAGCCTTTTCTCTTAGACCCCTAGTCATGTTCTCAAGCTGTTGCTATTCAGCAATCAATTACCCTGCATCATTTCCTCTGCAGGTTTTAACCTAGGTTTTAGTGAGTAAAATTAGGAAAGTGAAAAAGGAAACTCTTTTTTTTTTTTTTAAATAGGAGAGATCCAATAAAAGATAATACAAAGAGGATGTCAATATGTTCCCTGTCTTGAAGTTTCATTGGAGACCAAACCAGGGACCTTGGGTATTCTAAGCAGGAGCTCTTCCACTGAGCTAATTTGTCTTCTTAGGTTTAACAAGACTTTTCAAAACCTATCAGCCTCTATTCCCTCTCTGTTATCTCTGCCTACTTTCTGATGTAAATTCTCTCTTTACCTAGGCTGCTAGGTGTGGAGCCTGCCTGAGAAGATTCCCCTCCTCCCCCTCCCCATGTAATTCCTCTCTTTGCCTAGGCTGCTGAGTGTAGCAGCCTGCCTAAGGAGATCCCCTTCCCCACTCCCCTATCCCTGCCACATCTGGGTCCCTTCTGACACCCAAGAGGGGCTCGATTGGCTAAAGTAACCATGAAGAGACCACTCTCCACCCTCTTCAACCCCTCCTCCTCCCACAGAGGTTGCCACCACACTCCTTTTGGAAGAGGAAGCTGGCAGCTCCACATAGGCTTTTTGTCCTGAGGGCGGGATATAAGTACCACTTCCAGCCACAGGTGGGAGAAACTCAAGATATTTCCGTGGTGGCTTCCTTTTCTTTCTAGCACCCTCCTAGATGACCCAGAGCACCACCTCCACCCCCCCACCCCCCACCCCCGCTCTATATATATCTAGAGGCGCTAGCAGGGAGTAAGAAGTCTCTTCTCCTCTTAGTCAGATATTATATGCCAGGAATTTTAGCCTAGCCTGATATCTCAGGGATGGGGGAGGGGAGCCCTTCTTGGCGGTTGGGAGGATCAATAACTCATAGTTTAGTGTTTCGGCTTCTTCTTCTCTGTCCCCGAGTCTTCTGTTAGTTGTGAAGCAGTGTCCTGGTCTGCTGTACCCCTAAGCAGGTCGCCAAGGCAGCCCTAGACTCCCTCTCAATTGTTTTATTAAGAGCTAAACTTTGTCTATTCCATTGGCCATATTCCCACAATCCATTGTTTGGTTTTTGAATATTAATCAAACTTGTTTTCCTGGAAAAACCTACTAGGTTGTCATCTCTCTCTCTCTCTCTATATATATATATATATGTCTTCAATAAGCAATATTTTGTTTAATATTTTAGCATCTATTTTTGTAAGGAGTATTGGTATGTATTTGTTGTTATTCTTTACAGGGAAATGTCCTTGTTAAATTTTGGCAACAAGGTAATGCTAGCCAAATAAACCTGACTGGGGAGGTTTCCACTTCCTCTATGCTGTGAAATTGTTTTTGAAACTTCGAGACTATTCTTCCTTAAATATTTGATAGTGTTCACCAGAAGAAGACATATGGACTTGTTTCTGGGAAAGTTTTGGGTTACTGTTTCAGTGTTTTTAACAACTATAGGATAACTTTTCTATTTCTGCTTGGTCAGTTATGATAAATTGTGTTTTACAAAGCAATTGTCTGTTTAATAGATTGTCAAATTTATTGACATAATGTTTTCCATAGTCTTTCTTTATTAGCTTTTAACATCTGATATGAGCAAATTGTGTTTTCTCTTTAATTTCTGATATGAACAAATTGTGTTTTCTCACATTTATCCTTGATCAGCCTTGCTAGGAGTTACATATATTATTAATATTATAAATGAGTCAAATTATGGTTTTATTGCTTGGGTTTCTATTTTTTCCATTTCATTGCTTTCCACGAAAATAATTTTTATCACATTCTTCTAACATTGGGTGAAATTTGCTCTTAGGCAGGTGATTTTAATTCTTGAGGAAGACTGCATTTTTCAGGTGTTGGGCACCGTGTTTTATAACTATCTATTAGGTCAGCTATTCAATTAATGTTGGTATTATCACTACATGAAAGAAAAGCAAAGATTGTCTATCTACTAGTACACTCAGTCTCTGAATAACTGAAGTTATTCTATCGACAATTTAACACAGACCCCACCCTATTTACTTTGACAAATTCTATGAAAGTAATGGGTCCCCATAAAACCAAAAATTAATTTCTCATTAAAAGACAGTAAAGTGAATCTATTGAGTGATATAATTACCCCAATTCCTTGAACATAATAAGCTCTCAATTAAAAATTACTGATAAAACATTTATGGTACATTTGTACTTGGGAATTATTGGATTACATTACATTTAAAATTTATATAACCAGATACATTTAAGTAATGAGGACGTATTTCTACTGCATTTTGTATTACTGTGTTTTTAGGAAAAAGACATTAAAGCCTGAGATCTAATATTTTCAAACTGTTAAAAGATAGGGTGTATTGCTCACTCTTTATTTTATAATGAAGAGCTCTGACGGGAATCAAAATACCGAGCTTTGCCAATTGCGTTATTTCAGTCATTTATCAACATTTTGCATAATTAAACTTTATCTAACAATTCAAATCATGAAAAACGGTATTTTCAGTTGACTTTGAAACTGAAATGAATTTATAACCTTTTGAATGTCAAGATTTAAAATCTTGAAATATTTGTCCCTTGAAGAATATCACATCATTTATAACAAATTAAATGCTATGATATCTCAAATTTCCATGATGACGTATTAAGGACTAGACTGATCAGGCTCAGGGAATAGATCCTCTCCTCTGTGAATTTGCAAACTTTATTAAATATATTGGGTTACAATAATGGGTAAAGATATAGCCTTATCAGTCCTTATATATCCTTATATAATTTTGTAATGTATTATATGTATACAATATTATGAAACATAAAAAATTGCATTGTATTTTAAATTGGTTTTGAAAAATAATTATATTTTCTCTCTGGGAAAGAAATATTCATTTACAAGATGCCTGCAAAACATTGAAAATTGTGTTAATGTTGCATAATTATAGGTGATAAAAGAGATTTAGATTAGTTTTGAACTTTCTGGATATTATAGTCATATATCCTTCATTGAAATTTTAATGCGAAAATGTGGGTGTATTTTCAAATATATAGATGATCAAAGAGAATTTACACAAGCAATGTTTAAAATTCTTTTTAAAGTACAAAAATAATCAATGACTTTCAGTTTTACTCTAATATCATATCAGCTGGAGACAAAAATAAAAAGGCACATAATTTAGATAAAGTACTTTCTTCAAACTCTCAGTTACACAGTCTAAATGCCTGCCTCTTAAACAATTAGCAAATCAAAGACATGAATTTGCAAATAATTAAATATTAAAATACAACAGATTTAGCTATACAGATAAAACAGCAAATTCAAATGCATCAAAATAATTTTTATAATGAAGACAACATTTAATAATGATCTATTCATTATAATGTTATCAATTGAAATGCCAATAGTCAAATTTTATGAAATTCTATGTCATCATTTTAGACTATTTTTGCACATTCTAAAATTTCATGTGAGATCATAGAGTAAATTCATTTTGGGTCTAGCTACTTTTGTTCTGCATATTGGATTGAATTGATAGTCATTCAGAATGTGCTCAATAATATAAACTTTCTTGCACCAAAAATGATTTGGTTTCTGCTTACTAGATATCACATTATCCATAAGCAGTTAGCCTAATGTAATGGTGAAATGGAAAACTGACAACTTTGTTATGGTGCCAGGCAGAAGACAAGTCCATGAAAGAACAGGACCTTATTAACAGGAAGCACTGAATCAGGAATCAATATGGTCTGATTCGTCTCTCAGAGCCAAAACACATGGACCTGAGAATCAAATGATGGATGTGAGATTGGATCCTCTCATTATTGTACCTAATACCCCACCCCATCCTGCCCCACAAATTTGAGCTCTGCTGATTTGGATGTCTTGGTTCTCAAGGTGGAATGCTTCCACAGATACAGAAAAATTCCATTGAATAAGAGGCTATGCCTGTCTTCAGGCTACACATGTCACTGAATCAACAGGCAAAAGGGGGTTTGCTCTACAACATGGCGTGTTTGATACTGATTACCAGGGGAAAGTTGAGTTGATGGTACACAATGGGTACAGGACACAAAGGATTATCTCTGAAAACCAGAGGATTTCATTACAATCAGTAGATTGTTTCTTAATAATTATTTTTCCAATAGTTAAAGTTAATAGAAAAACTCTAGCAACTGAAAAAATCACGAACACTGAGGGTTCAGAAACTTCAGAAATAGAGTTGAATCATGCCACATGTAAAGAACTCTGTTCAGCTGAGTTCCTGGATGAAGGCAAAGAAATTTGGAATGTGAAATAGATTAAGGAAGTTATAAATTAGTTATAACAATCATATCCTCTTGACTATTTGAAGAAAGACTGTGGCAGAGCATTTTCCCTTTCTTACCCAGTATGTTTGTGTGTATGTGTGTGTGTGTGTGTATGTGTGCCTCTTTCTATCACCTCCTTTTTATTATTTTAGACAAGTATTATGGAGATACACTTTGTGATTTTTGTCTTTAGGCAATGATGTTTCAGATAGGACTACTGCTGAATTTGAGAAATAAATACCATAACTCAGAGATGGATAGTGTGATTTTCTGGGAGATAAATGTGATGATAGTTAGGACACTTCTCATTTTGAAGACAGGGTAGGAGCATCTCTTTGTTTTAGGAGAGTTGCATTGTATTAGACAGGGAGAAATGTGTTGCTTTTGTTTTATGAAAATTTATATATGTGTAAAAAGTTTTACAAGATTGCTGAATAGAGAATGGGAAGGACAGTGCCATTTATAAAATTATTGTCCCCAAACAAACACCCTTCTAAACTCTGTTTTGTGATGCTGGTTCTGGATTCTGAAAATCACCTTTCTGTTTTGCCACACTCCTCCCTGTTAGGTTTTGCCAATATGGTGCTCTGGAAGGAGACTGCCAGTCTGGGAGAAGGAGAGGGTCTGAGTCTCAGCTCTGTGAAGACCTTGTGCCAAATTTTGGATGTTTAATAAAATTCCAACTTTTACCTTTGTCTCTGAGCCCTATATATGGTTGCTTCTTTCTGTAGTTGCTACTTCATCTTAGAATTCTCTTGCTTTTTAAACCATCTAGTTAAACAATTCATATCTAGTTAATGATTTTTACAATTGAGTTGTCCCAAACAGGTATATTTTCTGTCTCTTGACTGGATGTTGAGCAATTAAGAAGGGAACTTCTTTAATCTGATAAGGACCATTTATGAAAAATATGTCAGCTGACGTGTTTAATGTTAACAATGAGATGATGTTTGCTCCCACAATTTCTATTAAACCTTGTACTGGAAATCTAAGCTATTATAATAAGCCAAGAAATAAAAAATAAAAAGCCTATATATTAGAAAGAAGTAAAACAGATGCCATTTAAAAACAACATGATTGTGTAGAGAGCAAATCTAAATGGATCATTTAAATGTTTGACAAATTTAGCAATATTGTGGTATTGTAAATATAAAAATTAATTGCATTACTATGTAAGAGCAACAAAATTAGAAAATGAAATGTAAACAGAAACATAATTTATAATAGTGTCAAGTCAATATAAAATATACACAATAAATCTAATTAAAGATGTACAAAGCATCAACATTGTAAACTGCAAAGCAATGATCAGAAAAATAAAAAGAAGTTCTAAATTATTGGAAAAATAAATGATGTTCCTGAATTGGAAAGCTGAATATTGTAATGTGACTTCTACTCAGATTAATATATTTAACAATATCCTAGTTAAAATTCCAGCTGTTATTTTCTAGAAACTGACAAAATGGTTATAATTTTATGTGAAAATATATAGAACCTAGAATATTGAAAACAATGATGGAAAGTAATAAGTTTGAAGACTTACCTTATCTGATTTCAAAAACTACGTGAATCAAAACAGTATGATATTGTCAAAAAGATATACAATTAGATCCATGTAACAGAGCTCAGTTTCCCTATGTTGTACTCATAAGTATTATTTGTCAAAGATTTCCTGGTCTTCATCTTCGAGACACAGGGCAGAGTTTCATTTCTGACCTCTTTGTGGGAGAATGGGGACTTATGACTCGTTTTGCCAATGATTTGTTAGCAGATATGACACATACCCTCTTTTTTTTTTTTTTTCGTAATTTTTTTTTTATTTTTTAAAAGACACTTAGATTACATAAATGTTACACAAAAATTATAGAGATTCCCATATGCCCCACCTCCCACACCTCCCACAACCTCCCACAACCTCCCACATAAACATCTTTCATTAGTGTGGCACATCACCTGCAATGGATATACACATCCTGGGGCTTTGCCATTAAGCATGGACCATAGTTCACATTGTAGACCACACTCTCTCCCCCTCAGGTCTGCATGTTATATTATAAAATGGCCTATATCTGTCATTGCAGTGTCACTTAGGACAATTCCCAAGTCCCGAAAAAGCCCCTGTATTACAAATGCTTTCCCCTCTCCCTGCCCCCAGAGCATCCAGTGGCCACTGGCTCCACATTAATGTTGTAATTTCTTCCATTGCTTGAATCATAATATGGTCTATAACAGAATATCAGTAAGTCCACACTAGTCCGTAGCTCTTCCCCCAATCCTGAGAAGTCTGGGATGGTGATGCCCACTCCACCTCCAACTGAGAGGGGGCTTACATCCCATGGATAAGATGGACAGGACTATCCCGCCTGCAGCCGCAGACTCTCTCCATTCCATGGGATACTGTTGTCCATCATCATCTCCCCGCCAGGTGTACTGGGTGAGTCCATTGAGCTGTAGAGTAAGAGTTGCAGCTCCACCAAGATTCATTGTCTGTGCAACTCATCCATAGCTCCCTTTATTCTCTCAGGAAAGATAACCAACATATTTAAAATAGTTGTTGCTCCTTCAAGCTGAGTTCCATAGTAGAGATGATAATGTATAAGATGAGTAGGAATTAAACAATTGCAGTTTTAAGCCATTAAAATTTTGAGATTTTTCTCAACATTACTGACAAATACATTTTTGGGGTTATATGATACCTAATGTCTATTCCAACATACACACACACACACACACACGCACACACACACATATATTCATGTATATACAGCATGCATATATGTTATAGACAAGAAATATTTAAATCGTGTATATAAAATGGCTTAAATATTTCTTGTCAATAACCATGGAAGTTTCCTAGTAGTTTTATATCTGGTTTTTCAAAAGAAACAAATAATGACATCTATCTTTGTTTTATATTTCTGTAAAAGCCTAAATTCATAAGTGGCTTACAATTTAGACTTTTGAACTTTCTCATTTTAACCATTTCCCATGTGAAATACTCAGAGGCCTAGATAATAAGTAGCACATTACCAAAGTCTTAATGGGGCTTTTTATTTTATTTTAATTATTAGCCCTATATGGTTCATTCTGCTACTATAGCCATGATGCATTGAGATATTAAAAAACAAACTCCGTATTATGTAATTTCCTTTTCTAAGCTTATAGCACACATTGATGATTAAATATAAAGGTATAGTTATCCAAATTTATCTAACACAGATGCAAGCACCCTGAGACTTTTGATGTACAGATGTAGGTATTGTGGACAAAGGATATATAGCCCTTTGTAATCAAGACAAAAATGACTGAACACTTGCTCCTTTGCTCCCTAACTGATAATTTTGGAGATTAGGGATTAACAACATTTTCTAAGATAAAGATGTAGATTTAAATGTTATACCCTTGGAATAGAAGTATTGGCATCTACCATTTCTAACATCTTTTTACTTATTCTGTTTTGGGGTTATACTGTTTATGATGATGGACCCATCTGAGTCAATACTAAAGAAAGAATCAACCTAAGTGTAGCAGCACATTTAGTATATCATTACGAATGTTCTTTCTTTGAGATGGACTTTAGATAATGAGGCTTAAATAAAATAATCCATGTTGCCGTAAACAACTTTTTCTTTATCTCTACTACGTTACTCCCAGGAACCTAGGGAGGATCAAATTGTATGTGTGAGTGTTGTACATGTGTGTGGGTGGGCGTTTGTGTTTAAAGGTTAGAGTAGCAGAAGGAAGACTATAAATTGGTACTGCTAACAACAGTTCAGCATTTGAAACAGGCAAAATATTTCTTTCCAAGATATCTGATTAGTCTTTTTTTTTTTTAAAGATTTATTTATTTATTTCTCCCCACCCCCCACTCCCCGGCCTCGTTGTTTTGCACTCCCTGTCTGCTCTCTGTGTTCTTCTGTGTCTGCTTGTCTTCTCCCCAGGAGGTACTGGGAACTGATCCTGGAACCTTCCGGAGTGGGAGAGAAGCACTTGATCTCTTACGCCACATCAGCTGCCTGGTCTGCTGCGTCTCTCTCTTCTGTGTCTCTTTGTGTTGCATCATCTTGCTGTTCCAACTCTCTGCACAGGCCAGCACTCCTGCATGGGCCAGCATGCCATGTGGACCAGCTTGTCTTTCACCAGGAGGCCCCTGGAATTGAACCCTGGACCTCCTATATGGTAAATGGGAGCCCAATCGCTTGAGCCATGTCTGCTTCTATGATTAGTCTTTTTGTTTGTAATCATTGACTTCTTTATAAGGAAGTTATATATTACATCTGAAAGGATGCATTCACTAAGAATCCTGCTGAAGTCTGACTTACTGTTTCATTTGCTTTGCTTAAATACCTTTAGAAATCTATCAAGTGCAAAAATGGTTTGCCTTGAAATATGGTAAATTTAGGATCATAAAAAATATTGTGATGGTCAAAGGCCTGGCTTCCTTTTGCAGTCCATTTGAGAGACATATGTCTGTGTCCCATTCCTAACAATAACCCTATTCTGGGGATGTCCCCCCCAAAATAAACAAATAAACAAACAAAAAATAGGCCAAGAAAAGGAAGAATTTGAACAATAAAAAACTGCACTGGTCCTTCCAATGTGGATTTGAAATAAAAATAGCTGCTCAGTGACTCTTTCATAGTTATATTAAACCTGTCTAAGCTACTTTGGACTAGTAAACAGCACATTCCACTGGGTGAGGTGAAATAAAAAGACTTTCCACCTTTATTTTCAACTTCAAAATAAGTCTATTCACTTGTTAACACAAATTGTATTTCTTTAAATTCTACATGAATCTGAATATTATACTTCTTTATTTCATTACAATTGGAAATAAAGTATATAGTATCTAATATAGTTGAACTGCTATGGAAAAATACATCAAATAATAATACAACAATTTTTTGTAGCTATAAGGAAATCATCTTTAAAATATCTCAAATCAATTTTCAAAATTTGATCAATAATTTTCAGAATGTTCTTTAAGATAAGAAGTATTGTTTCGGAAAGGGTAGCAAAGGAAAATTAAGAGACAGTGATAAAACACTGTTAACACCTAAATGATACACTTATATCTTGTTATAACACAGAAAATTGAACTGTGCAGATAATTTCCCTGATGAATTCTAATACGGGGGAGTTGAGAATAAATCAGTTGGAGAAAATAATCACAGACTCAGTGCAATTCAACAAAAAAAATTGAGAGCTGCCATTAGGTGATGTGTTAGGTGTCAGAAAATATCTTTAAATGAAAGACAGTCTTGTGTAGAAAGAACTGTCTCTCCGTTGCTCTCATTCCAGAAGATATGACCTTGTTTCACTTTGAATGTAAATAGAAGGGGTGATATTTTATTGTTTTTACAAAGCAAATGCTGAAGACTAGACATTTGAATTTAAGGATATTAATATATTTGTATTCATTGATAAACTTGGCTTATGTTTCAAATTGGCAGGTAAAAGTACAACATAGTTGTTTTTGAAAACTGAAAAGTGATAAACAGATGTAGAATGTTTATACTATACTGTTTTAACCTTGAAATGGTATTATTTGATGATTACTCATATCTTTAGAAAGATAGACTTTGGTTTAACTTTTTACAAATAGTTCGTTTAAAGGTGCTTTTCTTCTAGTTCTATCTCAATTAGAAGCATACCAACTTCCAAACAAACAAACAGGCAGATTAGAAGTACAGACTAATCGTGGGGGAAAAAAGGATGTGAAAATATTGGCTAGGAAAGCCATGAAAATTAAATTGAGTTATGTTGATATTAATTATTTATATTGAACCCAACTGGTTTGCTTATTTGCCATATGCCAGTGAAATAACTCAGAGTGCCAAAAATTACCATTGATCAGTAGTTCTAAATTACAGCATTACTTTAACCTTTAATTCTCCTGTTTTGTACTCTGTGTATTGTTTTTGGATTAACAGGAACTTTTTATTCTGCAACAGACTAATATTCTTTCAGACCCATGGAGAATTTTAAAGGCAAAAAAATTTTTTTTTTCTATTTTAGAGAGCTTAAATTCAATTTTGGATTATAGTGAACAGATATCCCTTTATTTCTAGGTGAGGAATGTTGAGGAGATGGCCAAATATAGGGTATGGATTGTTCAGATATTGAGTATTAAATGCTATCATTTTGATGAAAAAGACTGAAAACAAAGGCCGTTGCTACACCTCATTGATGTCCTGTACTAAAAAGAGACTATATATAGGGTCAAGACTTAGTACCAGCTCCTGTTCTAAGTAGTTATTTGCAATTTGGTAAATCATTTAACTGATTTGAACATTACTTTGCTCATTTATATGTTAAGGGTATTGGAATGACTTTAAGATACCTTTTAACATTGAAATTCTATGCTCCTTGCTAACAATTAAATTATAAATAATCCTTCATATGCCTATGAAACCAAATTCTCAATTTACTTGGTGATGCACTGCAAATATATATATAAACTCCTTCTTAGTTCCCCAACAATAATTTCATGTAACAAAATGGTAAAATTTGCCTCCCCTACTCCCCTACTCCCCTACTCCAAAAGCACATGAAATGCTTTAAGAAGCGTATAATAGTGTCTTGCTCTGTAACCTACAACGAAGATCCTGAAGGCAGAATTTTTGGAGCATGTTGGATTCTTAAACATTATATTTATGAGGCATGAATTACAACAAAAAATAATTCTTATGTATTTGATGGAAATAAAAATTTCTGGTGTGATGTACTCCAGAGATCCTACAACCATTGCATAGAAGAGACTCCAGGTACAGACTCCCATTTATTTCAAGGAAATAGGCATTTTTCTCGGTAAGAAAGGCAATCATAGATTCAGGTTTATCCAGCTCCGCTTTAATTGTATACCTGTTGTCCCAGTGTAAATATTAACAGTGTTGATTTTCATTCTCAATATATGAGTTCACAAAATGCTTAGCATATCTCTAAGTAATTTAACGAAAGTTAGTTCCATCATATTTTTCATTAACCTATCCCATAATATGGACAATAACATGTACTGAAAATAAATTTTCTCTTAAATCCTACTTATTTTATATCCCTCCAACTTTAATTTAAACTCATTCCCAACAGCCCTGTCTCTCTGTTTAGTCTTTATGTTGATTCTTTATGATTGCCCTGTTGCAGCATTGGTGTTACTCTGCATTTTCCCCTTTGAATTTTTTGGCAGTATTAAAAGAAGGGAAATGTCCAATTTCTTTCTGGGAGCTATGGTAAGTCTACAAGCTTCATCACAATTCACAAGAGATATGAATTCAAATTTTAAGATTATAAGAGTTTTGCTTAAAAGTTTTATTAGTGCCTTGTAAAATAGCATGCAAAAAAAAAAAAAAAAAAAAAAGATGTGTTCCTATCCAGATTATATTTGTTGAATTTTCCATTTTCTTGAAAACTGGATGGAAAGGCCATTAAATGCACATGGTTGTTCTCCCAACAGGGCCCTCACACACAAAAAAAACTATTTAACAGATAAAACATATTTAGAAAAATCACTGGATAGAAAAGTTCTGAAAATTACTTAGCTCTGCCAAACACAATATTTGGCAGGTATATGAATTATAAAGAGTGGGTCAGAAATTTTCTATGAAAAACAAAACTGCTGGCTTCCATAAAGAGAGGGCTCCCCTTCTTAGTGAAAAGCTATTAATTAACAACCCCCCTTTGCCTTCTAACTTTAGTGAGGCTACTACTATGACCTTTTTTCTCACTGTCGTGGTGAAAATGATCCTAATGTGATCTGACATAGAAATAGGTGTAGTGTCTAAGAGCTTAACTTTGGAGTAAGGAGAATTGATTCACATCCTGGCTTAGCCACATTTTAGTTATTAGGCCTTGTGTATGTTTAATAAGTCTTTATATGATTCAGTTTCTTCATCTTTTAAATTTAGATGATGACATTAATAATAACTTTAGCTTCATAGGTATATTTGAAGATTAAATAAGATGCCACAGAGGAGCAGATGTGGCTCAAGCAGTTGAGCGTCTTTTTCCCACATGGGATGTCCCGGGTCCAGGTCCCAGTGCCTCCTAAAAACAAACAACAAACAAAACCAACTCAGGTAGCTGATGTGGCTCAGTGGTTGAACGCCGTCTTCCCACTTAGGTTCCCCAAGTTCATTGTTCGGTCCTGGTACCTCAAAAAAAAAAAAAAGATGTTACATGTAACTCATCGAACATATTGCCGCATACAAACTATACGCTTAATAAATAGTAGTCATTATTATTTTTCTTGTTAATAATTAGGATTTTCTGTGTTCTGAAAAGAAAATGAAGCTAATTTTAAAAAGCAGGCACTAAATTAATAAAAAACAGTAGCTAGATCCTTTTGTGGTTCATAAGCTTGATGAATGGGTATTCACACGTTGGTATGAGATGTGCCTCCCTCAAACCTTGTTATAGCATCAGCATATTACCTGTCTGACATGAAAAAAAAAAAAAAAAAAAGTAGCTGCATTTGAATATGTTTTAATCCAGTTTCAGCAAGTAAAGTGAAATTGGAAAGTGAGTTTATGAAGTGGTTTCACTAAGAAAGAAGGTAGACACATTTTATAAATATTTACAGTTATTTTTCAAAATAATTGTGGCTATTTCTATATCTCATGATGACTCTTTTACTACTTTGGAAATAATGTTATCCTTGTGAATGGCCACACAACATAAAAGAAATATTTAGAAACATAATTTAATCTTTTTAACTTTTTTGGTGTGTGTTGCTGATTTGAATAATATAGATATGTAAATCTTGGTTTCACTTAAATTTTGAATATTTTAAAACATTTAGTATATTTATTATTTCACAGTGCTATATATTTATTACTATTCCTATTTTTACAGGATCATTTATTAATACAAGCCTTAACTTATGCAATCTACAGGAGTGGGTAATGTGACAGTGCTTGAGATACTGAGATATCAGAAAATTTTAAGGAAATAGGAAAAATACAATTGTCTAAATTAATCCAAAGTTTGTATATTCAAAGTAATTATATCAATACACACTTTCATATATTTGTGGTAGATATTCTTCTCATTCAACATATTTGATTATTTTATTAAAAAATATAACATACTTTAAAATATATTGAAAATTATCTATCTATAGCTGTATATCTGCAGTACTTAGAGTTAAATTTATTATTGAACTTCTGCTGCATGAGAATTGAAAACCTATTTGAAAATGTAGTATTGAATCCCCAGCCAGCAAATGCTGTAGGGAAAGTGTTCTTACTAGTACTGTGCTTTTCAAACTCAACTGATTTCTTCCATGTAGAGCACTGTCAAAAAAGAAAGCATGCGCCAAAAATACCTTAATGATAGTCTTATAAGAAAACATAGGAGAAGTTGTTAATGTGCAAATCAGCATGAGTCATTCAGTTAGTTCTTCCTAATCTGCCACCTCACAAGCTGGTAGCTCATATAGATCAGCCAACTTCCAAAATGAGATTATTGGGAGAACATTTATCCTCAAAGAGGAAATATTTATTTTTCTTCTATAAAGTTATACTTATGAAATTTTATGTTGAATCAAAAATAGGTGGTGGTAGCTAGTTTAAAAAGTAAATTTACACATACCACAACAACACATAACATCTAAATACTAAAACTAATGCTATCTTAAGCAAAAATTAGAAAACATAAACTTTTCCTTATATTTACATTATTGAATTAAAACACCTGTACTTAGCTTGTTAAAATTTTGGTTACATTTGCTAGTATAGATATGTGTGTACTAATTTAATACCCTGGTAACTCTAGTTATAGTGATTAACTTATAGTATTGCTGTAAGGATTAGGTGCTAAGCACAGGGTGAAACAATTGTTTATTTTTTTATTTGATTAAATAACATTTTATTTCATATGTTCAGTGAGTTGAGTTAATACTAGTCCTCGGTGTGTAGGGTACTATAATTGATATATTAAGGCCCCTTATTTCATTTTATCTTATTTTATTTATTTATTTCCCGTGCTCTTCCACATAGGAACTTACTATAAAGTATATGATATATGCCCTTGAAAAAGTAAATGTCTTTGTGAGTGGGATGGCAACCCCCTACTCAAAATAAAAGTTCTAAAGACAGAGAATTGGACTAGAGGCAGCAGTAATTTCTTTCTTTCTCATGAGAAAAGGCGCATGCCCAGGCTAATGGAAGCTGGTGAGCGCGTGCACGGTCATTGTGGGAACAAAGATTATATAGGTACCCTGACGCACTGTCCCACTTCCCTCCCTCCCCTACCTCACCCATGTCCCCATTGGCTGGGGACTATGGGCTTACAATCTTAGGGGCGAAAACTAGCCCAATCACGGAAAGACGCATTTACTGACGTGGATTTCGGGGAAATGAGCTACGTGTTTTGTGTGTGGGAATGTGGGGCGTAACTTGTTGCGATTAAGACTTGAACAAAAATGTGGGAGGGTTAGATAGGACTTGAACAGGAATGTGGGAGGGTGAGATAGATGGCAGGAACAGGGAATTCAGTTTGAGAAGAGACCACCCTTTGTTCCATTTCTCTCAATTCCCCCTCTTCTTTTTAGAGTTTATTGGACTCTTCTCACACCACTCATTATATGCGGATTCAGCCATTTTTTTCTAGATCCAGGTAATTGGCGGGTTCCTTTTTAAGCAACATCATGGGTCCAGATTATCCATTCTTCCCCACGGGGATTACATACATCTTTTGAATGTGTCGTTGGATTAGGGAAATAAAACAAGGGACTAGACAGGGTAAGATGATGAGTATACCAAAGATTCTGACCAACATAGTTATAATTCGAGACCAAGGCCCAGAAAAGAAAGAATCAATCCAACTGGTCCATGGGTTGGTGTCTACCCCAGAATTTTTGGGTAATTCTTCAGATAAGGCTGTGAGACCTCGCAGGGCTTGAGTAACTGATCCATCCGGGGTAGTGTTGTTTGGGATATAAGTACAGCAGCTTTCTCCTATCATTACACAGACTCCCCCTTTTTCTGTTAGCATCACATCTAATACTAACCTATTTTCCCAAGCCATTCGTCTGGTTGCATCTAATTGTTGAGAAAGGCCCTGTATAGCATCCCTGGTGTAGTTTATGAATCTCTGTTGATTGTAGTAAATGTTATTGATCCAGTCCACATTTTCGTTTACAGTAACCCATCAGAATAGGAAGGATTCAAAACCTGAGGCAATTTGATTACAGGCTTTGTATTTATCTGGAACTCCGCTTGGGAATCCAATAGCATCTATATAGATATTGTCATCAAAGGAGCCCTCAGGGATTTCCTGCTTATGGTGGAGTTCTGAGGTCAGTTTTCACCTGGGTGTTTGGTTCAGATATGCCATAATGAAAGGGATGGCGAGTTGTACTAAGGCACACGTCCCATGCCAGTTAACTAGTTTGTTTCAGTGTAGTGTCCCCACATCACCACCAGAGGTCTGCCCTTGGCACCGGCAGGTGGTGGTAAGGGGAATCCTCAGTAATGTTCCATGTTGGTGCACAGGTTAGGTGGGAGACTGGTTTCTCAGGCACATACTGTGAGAGGCACACAGTGTGATTCCAGAAGCCGTCCCTGGCTAGAGGTATTCCTTTATTTCCACTCCTTTTAGTTGGAGGAAACAGGGCAGCCAAGGCACTGCAGTTGCTCTGGAGCTGGAGAAAAGGGTGACTACACGCTTAAACTCTCTTGCGTGATTTCTCATTCCCAGGGGGAATGGAATTACTTGGGCACCGGGACGGCCAGTGGTACAAGCATAACAATTGCTCTTTCCCAAACTATGTACGGTATATCTTACCCATTCCCACCAGGCATTTGTTTTGCTATATCCTACCTCTTATTTGTAAGCTGTCTCTTGCATCATTAATTGCTATGACATTGACATCTGGGGTCTTAGTAGGGGGGCTGGAGTCCCAAGTTAGTAGGGAGTTCCATGGGGCCTGGGGTTGAGGTATTAGCTTGGGGTGGGATTACTAAAATTCTGAACCTAGCTATTGGGTCTTCACCAGTAACATCTGCTCCAATTCCAAAGGTGTGATTGTACCTGCAATCTATTGGCCCTGGCAGAACAATAATTGGAGAGTTGCATTGGTTTATTTGGCATTTGCCTTTAACAGTTCCCTTGGAGAATGATAGGGACTTGAGCGAATAGCAACTTTCTTTGTCCTCTCCTGGTCTGTCAAAGATGATGGCACAACTGGCAAAAGGGGGGTTATTCCAGGATGCTGTCCATCCTCTAAATTGTGTAGTCCATCGGACTTGGTACCAGGTGGAGCAAGGGGAGAACCATGATGTTTTATCATATCCCTTTGTTTTGGAATTTTCAGGACATAGATATTTTTCTGAGGAACTCAATTCTCTCTGATTTTTTAAGTTTCCACAAGAGGGATAGACTCCTTCTAGAACACAGAAATCAAATTGGATAACTTAGGAGTTGGTTCCCTCAGTGACTGTTATGGTCGTGTAAATGAGGGACCACCTACACAAAAGGCTGAGTAAGAACAGAAGCAAAGGGGGACCCATGTTGGGAAGGATTAAGGCTTAGAAGGTCTGAAGGTTAGGTATAATAGGTTTTGCTTATCTGTGGTCACAGTTCAGGAGGGGGGAGTCCCAGGCTCAGATGTGGGAGCGGAGACGGGCCCTTTGATGCGGGTGTAATGAGTCCAGCCTTTTCTCCGCAGTTCTTACAGTAGTGTCCATGGTCAATAAAACTTGAAATGGACCTTCCCAGTTAGGGGTCAGCTTATCTTCTTTCCAGGTGTGGATGAGGACCCAGTCTTCAGGTTGGAACTTGTGGGCCAGGAACCCAAGAGGAGTGGTCTGGGCAATCAAGGCCTTCTTCTGTAAGGAGGAAAGAGTCAAAGCAAGAGAGTGCACATATTTTCTTAGAAATTTATCTTTACTTTCCCATTGAAAAGGAGATCCCATTTTGGCAGGATAAGGGTGTCCAAATAGAATTTCATATGGGGACAGACCTAAGTCTCTTCTAGGTTTTACCCTGATCCTCAACAGTGCAAGTGGCAGACACTTAGTCCAAGGCAGGCCAGTTTTTAACATTAATTTGATAAGCTTTCTTTTAAGCTCTTGGTTCACTCTTTCTACTTTTCCTGAGGAGGGTGGATGCCAGGGAGTATGAAAAGCCCAGGTGATTTCTAAGTCTTTCATTAACCCTTGTAGGACTCAAGCTGTGAAATGGGTCCTGTTATCTGAATCAATGTTTTCAATGAGTCTGTACCTAGGGATAAGGTGTTCTAATAGCATTTTAATTATAGTTTGTGCAGTTGCTTGAGGAAGTGGGTAGGCTTCCACCCATGAAGTGAGATGGTCAACAACCACTAGGAGGTATTTTAATTTTCCCATTGGTGGTATTCAGTGAAGTCCACCTGAATGCTTTGAAAAGGTCTGAGCCCTGGCGGTCGCCCTCCTAGGGATTTGTTCCTCAGACTTTGTTTATTTACTTTTCTACAGATGATACATCCATCTACTGCTTTCCCTCTACCATCCGGGAGGATCCATCAATAAACAAGTTGGCTCCCGAGAGCAAAGGGGTTTCTTGTAAATCTTCTCTCACTTTAGTTCGTCAATTATTTCCATACAGTCATGTTTCCCTTCCTCAAGATTCTCCTCTCCTGTTCCCCACAGGAACATGGCAGGATTTAGACTCTGGTCCATGGTGATTACCAAATTGTCTTTTTCTAACAGGATTGCTCCATATTTCAAAATTCAAGAGTCAGTCAGCCACCTGCTGGCTCTCTGGCTTAGGATGGTACAGTTCTGATGAGGAATGCTCACAATGAGTCCTCCTCCAAAGATTAGCTTCCTGCTTTCTTCAACTAGTATTGCAGTGGCTGCCACAGCCTGAATACAAGTCAGCCAGCCTCTGGCTATGGGGTCCAAAACGTTGGATAGGAAGCCAACAGGTCTTTTTAGTCCTCCCCAAGTCTGGGCCTAAGGCCACTCCTTGATCTACATTGACAAATAAGTGAAAGTGCTTAGTTAGGGAGAGGAGAGCTAATACCGGGGCCAATTGAAGCACTCTTTTCAGTAGGTGGAATTTTTCCTCTCCATTTTGATCCCAATCCACCTTTTCAGGAGCTTCTTCTAGGAGGTGGGCATACAATGGCTTGGTGAGACTGGCATAAGAGTCAATCCACAATCAGCAATACCCTATGAGTCCTAAGAACTTTCTTAATTCTCTCTGTTTTGGGTAAGCCCAGTTGTAGAATGGCTGAAAAATGTCTTTTTCCTTTGCTAATTAGATGCCCTAAATATTTTACCTCTTTTTCCACAAATTGTAATTTGTTCTTGGATACCCGTAGCCCTTGCTTCCCCAGGAAGTTTAAAAGCTCTATGGAGGTCACGGCCACTGTTGGGCGCTTGCCTCCCACTATCAATAGATCATCCACATATTGTAATAGAATGATCCTAGAAACTGAAAAGATTCTAATATTTTTTTCCTAATGTCTGTCCAAAGAGATTGGGAGCTTCTGTATACCCTTGAGGGAGAACACACCATCTTAATTGTTGTTTTCTCCCTGTTTCGGGATCCTCCCATTTAAAGGCAAACAGATCTCTGCTCTCTTTGTTGGGGGAGCAAGCCCAAAAAGCATCTTGCAAATCAATCACAGTGAACCAGGAGCTATTGTGAGGTATCTTACTCATTAAAGTGTAAGGTTCAGGGACTATAGATGCGAGGGTAGGACAATTTTATTGATCTCTCTTAGGTCCTGAACCAATCTGTATGTCCCTTCACTTCTTCATATAGGAAGAATGGGGGTGTTTTATGGAGATTAGCATGGTTCCAAGACACCGTCTTCCAGGAGTGCTAATATAACTGGCTGGAGGCCTTTTCTACCCTCAAGAGATATTGGATATTGCTTTACTCTAACTATCTGTCCTTATTCCCTCAGATTGACCCTTACGGGAGGTATGTTTACTTTTCCCCTATTTCGGGGTCCAGCCCAGACTTGTGAGTCAATGTTACTTTCTTCTTCTTCTTTCATAATACATAGCCGGAGGGGTAGGGTTGGAATAATTTTTGTTCCTTTGACTGTTAAATTTAGGCTTAATTTTGTCATTATGTCTCTACCCAATAAGTTGATCCCTGCCTCAGTGATGAAAAGAAGTTGTCCCAAATAGGTTTCTTGATTATATTTGATTTGTAATGGTTTTATAAATGGAACAACAAAATTTTCTCCTTTTACCCCTGAGACTATGAGTTTCTTCTCGCTTAGTTTGGCCCCTTGATGTAAGGTAATAAGGGAGGATCTGACCACACCTGTGTCAGTTAGGAAAGTACCATTATCCTTTTTGTCCCCCACCTTTAAATTTATCAAGGGTTCTGGGTGGAGATCTATCTTGAACCTCTGACTCCTTCAATCCTCTGATTCTATCAGAGAGAAGATCTTTTGCTCCTTTTTCCTCTCTGGGCAATCCCTCCTCATATGACCTTCTTTACCGCAGCTATAGCAAGTTAGCAGGAGGCATGGGACATTCCCTTTTTGGTCTGAGAATCGGGTTTGATTGCCATGTCCCCAAAAGGGAATTCTTTGCCCCTTCCAGCACTACGTCTCTGTAAAGCATTAGTCATTGTTTGTACAGTTTGCAACATTAACTTGGTCTGCTCTTCCTGTTGCTGTTTCAAAACCTGCATCATAACCTTAGTTTGTTCTTTCCTCTCCTCTTCATTCCTTCTTACATACACTTGCTGAGATGCAGATAATAAATCATCCAGTGGCTTGCCTGCCCATCCTTCTATCTTTTGTAATTTTCTATTAATATCAGGCCATGAGTCAGTTACAAAATATACTTTAAATAGGTTTTGGGCCACTGGATCATTTATTTCTAAGCCTGAATATTTTATCATCAAATCTTTTAGCCTATTCAAAAAAGCCATGGGAGTTTCCTCTCTTTCTTGTTTTGCTTCTGAAGCTTTATTTAAATTCTGACTCTTAGGGACAGCATTTCTAATTCCTTGGACTATTATACTTCTTAGATGTCTCATATTATCCCTATGGGTAGCGTTATTATGATCCCAGTTAGGGTCCTGGAGGGGGAACTTTTGCTTCCTTCTGGGTCGCCCTTGGGCTACTGGGTGATGATCATCCCAGGCCTTCATAGCCACTCTTCTGATTCATCCCTGTTCTTCTCCAGAGAAGAGATGATCTAAAATGGACATTAATTCAGTCCAAGTATAAACATTCAGGCTGAGAAATTGATTAAATTCGTCAGCCAAGCCCGAAGGGTCTTCAAATAGGTTTTTCATTTCCTTCTTAAAACTTCTTATTTCAGTACTACTCAAGGGAGCATTCACAAACCCAATTTCCCCTTGCCCTAGAGGAACTTCTCTAAGAGGGTACTGTTTAATTGGCCCTTCCAGAGGAAAGTTCCCTTGATCTTTAACTAGTTGTCTTAGTTCTCTTCTAAGGGGATTGTGGGGTTCAGGGGAGGGAGTTGAGTCCTCCATCTCAATTAAATTTTGAGATGGAGGTGCCAAAGGATGGGGAGGGATGGGGGTGGAAGGCGGGACAGGAGGGGACACATTGGGAGGGAGTAAGGCAAGAAGGGGGTCCCATGAGTCTCCCTTTTCTTTCTTCTTGTCTTGTTGTTCCTCTTTGCTTCCTTGGTTTCTGTCATCGGTTGACAGAATGTATTGTCCTGAGTCCGGAAGCCAGAGGGCAGCATAGGAACATTCTTCCTCACATCGGGGGTTGTTTCTCATTTACATACAAATTCAGAGCCTGACAAACCCAGTCTTCCATGGAACCAAACTTTGGCCAGTGAACAGCTCCACCCTTAAGGGGAATTCCAGCCCAAATTAAACAACAATATTTTATCATGTTTTTTTTTTACTTTTTCCTCTATTTTTGATGATCGTCCCAGTTTTCTAACCATGTCCCTAATGACTGTTCTTGGGTACTCTGGTAAAGTTTCTTGTCAGCTATTCTTAGAATTTGTCTTTCCCATTTTTCCTGAGATCTCCGAGGTGTTACTAGCCCCCAGTTTGTTCTTCCCACCCTGTATCTTGCCCAAGACATCTCGTATTATACTCAATCTCGCTGACTCAATGTATCTTGCCTGCACTGGCTCAACGTATCTCGTCCAAGATGTCTCGTATTTAGACTCAGTCTTGCTGACTCAACAGGATCTTTCAGAACTAAGTCCCCCCTCTTCAAGTCACCCAGGCCCCAGACACAAAGTCTCTTACCTGGGTCTGTGCACAGACTTACGTGACTTCTCTTATTTCAGTTTTTATGGTCCAGACCTTTTCCCTGTGTGTCTGTTTCAATCTCTGCTTCCTTCAGGTCTGGTGATGGGGAGAGACCTCTGACTTTTCCCACACTGAAGGCCACTATAAAACTTCAGCGGGACGTCCTGCCAGTTGGAGAAGGGGTTCGACGGTCTCTCCTTGTCCCCTTGATCCCGGATGAGCCCCCAATTGAGTGGGACGGCGACCCCCTACTCAAAATGAAAGTTCTGAAGACAGAGAATTGGACTAGAGACAGCAGTAGTTTCTTTCTTTCTCATGAGAAAGGGCGCACGCCCAGGCTATGCGGGTGAGCGTGTGCACTGTCATTGCGGGAACAAAGATTATATAGGTACCCTGATGCAATGTCCCACTTCCCTCCCTCTCCTACCTCACCCACTTACCCATTGGTTGGAGACTATGGGCTTACAATCTTAAGTGCGAAAACTCGCCCAATCATGGAGCAACGCATTTACTGATGGGGATTTTGGGGAAATGAGCTATGTGTTTTGTGTGTGGGAATGTGGGGCATAACTTGTTGCAATTAAGACTTGAGCAAAAATGTGGGAGGGTTAGATAGGACTCAAACAGGAATATGGGAGGGTGAGATAGATGGGTGGGAACAGGGTATTCAGTTTGAGAAGAGACCACCCTTTGTTCCATTTCTCTCATTTGTAAAATATGGAAGTTGCTTGTCTGTGTATTTCCCGTTTAACTATTATCAAGCTACTGTGTACCTTTGGTTTCTAACTTTTTATTCACTCCGCACTAGCTGTAAGATCACTCTATTTTCTCTATGCACATCTATTATTTGCTTCTAACTGCTTCACAGTACACACCCTCCATGTTCTACCTACTCTTTCCCTATGATATACATTTAGGTGAATTCCACCTTCCTACCACCATAACATTGTGATGAATGGCCTCATATATGCTTCATGCAACAAAGCCCCTTAAGTTTGGATTACTTTCGGGTACACAATCAGGAGTGGACTGCTGAATCGTGGGGATAAACATGTTTCATTTTGCTAAGATCTACTAGATTGTTCTCCAGACAGGCTGCAGTAGTTTTTTTTTTTTTTTTTTTTCATTTTTTTTTTTTTTTTTTTTTTATATAAATATATATATTTATATATAAATATATTTATTTATAATAATTATTAATATTATTTTTAAAAGGTGCTTCGATTACCCAAATACTACACAGAAATTACAGGGATTCCCATGTTCCCCACCTCCCACACCTCCCACAACATCCCACCCAAACATCCTTCATCAGTGTGGCTCATCACCCTCAATGGATATACACATCCTGGGGCTTTGCCACCAAGCATAGACCACAGTTCACATCGTAGACCACACTCTCTCCCACACAGTTCAGAATGGTGTGTGCTGATTCAAAATGGCCTACATCTGTCGCCACAACGGCACCCAGGACAACCCCCAAGTCCTGAAAAAGCCCCTGTATTTCAACTGCACTTCCCCTCCCTGCCCTGAAAGTGTCCAGTGGCCACTGGCTCCACCTCACTGTCACAATTTCTTCCATTGCTAGAATCACCATATGTGTACAACAGAATACCATCAAGTCCACTCTAGTCCATAGTTCTTCCCCCAATCCTGAGGGGACTGGGATGGTGATGTCCACTCCATCTCCAAGTGAGAGGGGGCTTATATCCCATGGGTATGGTGGGTGGGATTATCCTGACTTAGGCTGCAGTAGTTTTAACCTCCATCAGCATTTCATGGTGGTCCAAATACCCTGTATCCTTATCAGTACATTGTATGAGGTATTTTATCTCATTTAAAAATTGCCCATTCCTCTGATTTTGTTTCTAGAAAACTGGCTGAAATCTCTTGATTGGTCCAGTAGATTGTGTATTGATTCTGATATTTTTAGTATTTGATGATCTACTTATAGCACATATTGATAATTTATCCTTTCTCTTGCATGTTTGAATACCTTATTTTCCCAATTGCTGTTTTATATAAATCGTAATAGTTCTTGTGGCAATGATAAAATTTTTCTTGTTTCCAGTTCTAGAGAGAGTATGTCTCAGTTAACAAGAATATGATCTAGTACTTGTTTGTAATTTTAGAGAAAGTGTTTATCAAATTAAGGTAGATTTTACAATTGAATTCACAATTAATTTGAGGTGTTTATCATGAAAAGACATTTAACTTTAATAATTTTATGCATTGTTGAGCAAATTTCATCATTTATATATTTTAATTCTATGTTATGGTGAATTATATTTATAGATTATCTTAAGTTAAACCATCCTTTTATTCCTTGGATGAAGTCTGCTTAAATGGACACGTTGGATGCATTATGCACTTATATAAGATTTTCATAACTATCTTAATAAGAGAAATGGTACTATAATTTTTTTTTCTTTTTTATACAGTTCTTATATTTTGGAAAGAAAATTATGCTACCTTTATTAAATGTGTTAGGAAACATTCTTCTGTTTCCCATTTTTGATATATAAAGTGTATAAAAATGGGTAACTTGGCAAAATTCACTTGAAATTCATCTAGGTTTAATATTTTTTGGAACTAATAAATTAGTCGTTGATAGTTTTCTACACAACTATTTTCCTATTAACAATTTACATTTTTCATATTAACTTTGGTGCATTTTTTCAGAATATGCTGCATAAATATTCTCAAATTTATTGCATGCAATAATTTTGTGATTCTGTATGTACCTTTTATATTTATTTTCTTTAATTTTGTCTTTTCAAATTTTCTTCATCATTCCCACCAAAACATTGTCTAACTTCTTTAAACGTTTAAAGTTCAAACCTTTCAATTATTCTTTTTTTTCTCTTACTTTTATTGATTTCTTGTTATATCTTTATCCGGATTTTCTTTTTGAATCTATTGTTCTTTTTTAATGTCTTGAGTTAAATGCCAGCTCATAGTGCTCAAGTAAATTTAAAGCATAATTTTTCTTCTAAGTGCTGCTTTAGCTATGCTCCACAAATTTGAGCAAACATTGATTTGTTTCTTATGATTTCTCTTATGAATTTCTCTTTAAATCAATGTTTTACTTCTAGTCCTATGCTTTAAGATAAGTTTCTGTTAGTTTCTAATTACTTATTATGATTAAAAACATAATCTGTTAATATTGCAGAGCTACAAGGTCATTATTTTTTTTTAAATTTATAATTTTGGAAGCTATATTCTCCAATGGTCACCAATACAAGGGAAGTTAAATACATGCTGAGAATGAAAACATACATGCTTTCACACACATACACATATAACACACACATGCACACATATATATCATATCATATAATATAAATTTGTCTGGAAATTAGCACTAAAATATATTGTAATACATCAGTGGTATCAACTACATTTCTTAAACATCTTAAAGTTTTTGTAACTTAAATTTTATAACAGAATTTTTATTATATTTAGTGAATTTCAATTGTCTATCATAAACTTAAAAATTATTCATTCCATGTAATACACAACATGGAAAGGCCATCACACTCTTCAGTGGATGTTGTTTTTCTGTTGTTTGTTTATTTTGTTTTTGTTAAGATTATGTTCTTTCTAACATGAAAATAAGTGAATTAATTTGTATGTAGTTTTGGAATGTATATGGACTGATCATGAGATTCACAGTTGCAATGAGTCACTTCCTTCTTTTTTAAAATAATTTCTTGATTGTGGAAGTTGATATGAATGTTGTTTGTTTGTTTGTTTGTTTGTTGTATAAACATCCACCCTTTGTGGATCTGTGGAGAATTTTAAAATTTCTAATAATTTCAAAGATATGTACTTTCATCTCATTTTACTTGTTCTATTAATGTCTGTGGCAGTTTGAGATTATTTTATGAATTCCAAAAGGAGAAAGATTATGTTTGTAAACTAATCTATTTCTATGTGTGATAGCCTTTGATTGTATTAAATTCTGTTGAGGGTCCTTTGATTAGATTGCCTGTTAAGATTGATTTAGCATTTTTGATTCAACTACATCCGTGGACATGACTCAGGTTGAGTCCCTGTCCCCTTGTTGGTTCTAATATAAACAGACACTCACATAAGAGAGATGTAAGAAGGAGAGCTCTATCATTTTTGATCCCCATGTGACAGAAATGAGAATGCTTAAACAGCTTGTAACCAGATTCCTCTAGGTTCTTGGCTATGTTACATGCCAAGAACATGCCAGTTTAGTTAGGCCAGTAGTTTATTAAGGAAATGAGAGAAGAGAAGAGAAATGGGGGGAAATAACAGATTACAGGTCCCCAGGTCTACCTGCGGGCTGGTCCATGCAGAGAGAGAGTGGTTTGGTGTGTGTGGTTACTTTTTAAACCATTAATTATTCCCCCACTTGCTAATATTTGGGGGAAGGGCCCCAGATGTTTGCTGTTTTGGTTGATTGACCCACCCTCAATTCTCCTGGGGGGCCCCAATGATAAGGTCCCTTGAGAATATCCGGGGCTTTTCCTTTATCCCAGATGAAATCTTGTTCCAGGTGGGGAATTCTCATGGGGTTCTTCTGGCAGCCTTCTGATGGGGTCTTTCCCTCAGGGGATTTCCAGATGGGGTTTCATAGCCACGTGTTTCACAGCCATGTTTTTCTGCCAGGTTTTAGATTTGTCTTCCCATTCCCTAAACTAGCCTGCCTCAACCTGAGTCCCTGGCGAGAGAAAAGCCATGGAGTTTACAGCTGAAATTGGGAAGGGACAGAGCAGCTGAGACTGATATAGGAGGCCCAGAAAGAAAAAAGCCCTATGCCAGGAGAGAGAGGATGCAGGATCACTTAAGCACAAAGCCTCAAGAAGCTGGGCCCATGGAGCTCAAGAGGAAAGGGAGAACCCAGAGGGGAAAAAGAAACCTGAGAAGAGATAGTCAGCTACCTTGCTTCACCACATGGCAACAACAATTGTTGACTTTGGTGAGAAAGCACCTCTTATGGTACCTTGAGCTGGACTCTTCATTGGCTTTGCAACTGCAAGCTTTTACCCCAAATAAATCCCCATTATAAAAGCCAACAAATTTTGGGTACTTTGCATCAGCAGCCCTTTGGCAGACTAATACAACATCCAAGACATTTTGCCAAATAGTACTAAGAAATGAATTTAAAAGTGAAAACTTTGAAAAATATATTTAGCTTGCATTCTAGATTCTATATCTTATGCATATTATCAGCAATTTATTTAAAAATATTAAAACTTCTTCTAATTGTGGTTTTAAAGCAAATAGCATCAACCCACCTTTTGATTTAGATGTTTTAAAAATATTCTATTACAATGTTTTGTTTTCTAAGAATATGTGAAGTAATGCATGACTGATTATGTATTTTACAATGGTCATTGAGCATAAAATAATGTCTTTCCCTTAACAAGTAGCAAAATATCCTATTCCTATATATTGACATTTCTCTCTCTCTCTCTCTCTCTCTCTCTCTCTCTCTCTCTCTCTCTCCCCCTACCTCCTTATCTACCTACCAACCTCTTATCTTTGTATTTTTAGTAGCCTACTGAAGCTTTTTATCTATGAGAATCTCTCAGAAGCAACATTAATACAATATAGGTTTGTGTAAACATTTCTCCAAATTTTTGTTGAATGTTTGCATAGCTGCTGCTTTCTATATAGCACCAGTACATAGACATAGAGTTTTTCCAAGACTGCTGTCTTTAACATTGACATAGAATATGTAGTTCATATAATATGAAGATGGTTCATAATGCACAAATATTTGAACTTTTTCACAATAATTAACAATACTTCACAATGATTCTTTAACTGCAGATATTTGCTTTGTGGTCATCTAAGTTTCTCTTTTAGATAGAAAGAATCTAAACTCATTATAGTCCACAGAATTAGTAGTAGAATTCTGTCTGGTAAATTATTATATTTGTTTAGATCATTGTGCTAATAGAATCAAGGGTATGGGTTTTCTGGAATTGTGTATTAAGTAGTATTGTTTTATTTCCATTGACAACACATATGAACAACCATCTCACATATGTAAAGTAATGCTTAATGATAGAATAGATGAATTCATTATGACACTCATTATTATTGTGTCATTTTTTTTCTTTCAAATATTATTGACACTCTTTTATATATTTGGAAACAGTCATGACATCTGGTATAATACAAAGATGAATAAGACTGAGCCCCTGACCAGCCTTCAAAAATGTCATTCAAGTAACGTCAATATTCACGCATCTAACAATTCTAAGTCTTCTATAAGTAATGTGAATGTACCTCCTGGTTTGACTGCATGGGTTTACATTCATTTGTCCTGGATTTTTTGTTTGTAACCCAGTCATATTATTAAATGTTCACCTTAAAATAAGCCACGTTTGGTTTATTAGACTTCTTTATCAATAGTCTTGCCTAGTAATGTGACACACATTTAAAGATTCTTCACTTTTACATTTGGCTACATTTGAAAGTTGAGGAACAATACATCTTTTCTGTTTTCCTAAACCTTCCTATATACAACACCACTAAAACCTCTTTCACAGATAGCATGCAGAGTGTTCATAGATAAAAGAAGGTGCAGTTGGACACAGTGAACATGAGACATCTCATTCTTCTCAGTTTCAGATAGTGGCAGGAGCAGCATTCCATAACACTGCTGTCCTTCTGGCCACATGACACATAGCTCATGCTATGATCTATGAAATTCATGGCTACCTCTCGGTGGAATCGTTGGAAAAAATTAGGAAAGTATAGCTTAAATGTATGTGAGGTATGTATATTAGTCAGGGTTCTCTATAGAAACAGCACTGACAGATCTATTTGTAAGTATTATGAATTTTTTTCTAAGAATTGCCTCATGTGATTTTGGGGATAGGAAAGTCCAAATTTCATAGGGCAGGCTGCAAGCTGGGAACTCTGATGAAGGTTTTTGATGAATTCCTCAGGAAAATCTGCCTGGGTGAAGTAAAGTTCGAAATCCTCTCTTCTGATTGCTGAAATCATCACTTCTCCTTTTGAAACTTTTAACTGATTGGATGAGACTTCTCTCATTGTTGAAGGCAATCTCCTAAATTGATAGTAGAGGTATTCAGCCAAAGAGGCAATCAACTGATGATTTAAGTCCATGAAATATTCTCACAGTACCAATCAGGCCAGTGCTTGCTTGAACAAACAACTGGACACCATCATCTAGCCAATTTGACACATGAACTTAACCATTGCAGTGTGTGTGGAAATAAAAGCTGTGCTGTCCTGCCTTGGAGTCTGTGGAATAACTGGAATGCTTTTTGCAAGAGCAGTAGTGTCATTTATTAAATAATAGAGATCTACAATTTTCTACTTATTTTAAGTTTGAAAATACATTTTGTTTTACAACAAGCCCATCTTCAGTGATAATATAAAGGAGAAGTAAGAAAACAAACCAAAATAAATGAGAACTAGAATAAAATAAGAAGCTAATTTACCAACTTTCACCTAACCAACTCAGAAAATTTAGATTCTTTCCTCTATTGAAGGCAAGAATAGAGGCCTCTAGAAAATTTAACCTTCAAAATTTTAGACTCTTTCCTCCAAACCAACAAATTGAGGAGCATCTTTACTAAGAATCATTATTGTTTGTACTCAAACCAGTTGATGGCAGTAGTTCTTATTGTATTTATGAAATTTACTTAAATAATCGGTTTAGTAAAAACTATTTATGCATGAAAAAAGAACTTTTATTTATATTAATACTGAATTGAATATTTGTAAAGTGTTAGTAAGGCATGCTACAACACATGTTAATTTAGGTATTGCCAAGGTAAAGTTAGAGCCAGAGTCAGAGAAGGCTTGCAATGGACCTTAAATTCTCACTCCATTACAAAAAATGAAAAGAAACATAAAATAATAATAATGAAATTCCCATCATCTAAAACATTTTCAAAGAAAGGTCTTAATTCAAAAGTTTTTAATTGCATGCACAATGTTTATATCATTTATTCTTTCAACATGTTAAGGATATTGTTCCATATCCATTGTTCCTAATTAAAATAAGCTGTCATTCTTATCATTGTTCTCTCAAATGCAATCTGCCTCCCCTTCCCTACCATTGCTTCTTGCGCAATTTTCTTTTTATGCCTGGTTTCCATCCTTTGAAATATGATCCTGAGAATGTTTTTATTTTTATATACCCTGCTTTGCATTTGCTAAGCTTCCCCCCCACCCAGATGGCTCCCTCTTCTGTTTGCTTGTTGTCTGCTCATTATTTTTTGCTCCTTGTCTACTCCTTGTCTGTTTCTTCTTTAGGAGGCACCAGGAACTAAACCTGGGACCTTGCATGTGGGAGGCAGATGCCCAACTGTTTGAGCCACATCTGTTCCCTGGTCATTTGTTTTGTTTGCTGTCTGCTCTTTGTTTTTTGCTCATTGTCTGCTCATTGTTATTTTTCCTGTTGTTTGCTTGTTGCTTTTGCTCAATGTCTGCTCATTGTCTGCTTATTGTTTGTTTGTCTACTTTAGGAGGCACTGGGAACCAAACCCAGGACCTCCCATTTGGGAGGTGGGTGCCCAACTGCCTGGGCCACATCCTCTCCCTGCTAAGCATTTTGTATCTGTATATTTAAATTTTTAATGAATTTGGGAAAATGTTGGCAATTATTTTTTCAACTATGTTTTCTGCTGCATTCTCTGCCCCTCTTTTCCTAGGACTCCAATGATTATCTCTCAGGCTACTGATGTGCTGCTTTTCCTTTTTTCAATTATATCCCCTTGCTTTTTCCCCTCATGTTGCATAGTTTCTCTTGAGCTGGGCAGAAGTTACTGACTGTTTCTTTTGAAATCTGTACTGTTCCATTAAGCCAAATCAGAAAGCTTTTAATTTCAATTTTTATTTTTGGTCCTAGAATTTGCTTTTGGTTCTTTTTTGTTTTTGCTTTGAGTCCATTTCATGACTGCTATTTTCTGTCTTTTCTCTCATTGTGGCCATCTTTTATCTTAAGTCCTGGAACATGTTGACATGGCTGATTTACAGTTCTTTCTGCTAATTCCAACATCTGGGAATCTTGGTATTATTATTTTTCTCTTGTTAATGAGTCACATTTTCTTTTTCCTGTATATGTCTAGTAACTATTACTAGATATACCAAGCTATGATATATTACAAAGATTGTGCATTCTGTTCTCTTATTCTGAAAGATGACTATTTTTGTTTTAGTTTGTAGTTGGAAGAAATTACAACATTGATGTGGAGCCAGTGGCCTAGAGGCTCTGGGGACAGGGAGAGGGAAAAACAATTGTAATATGGGGGGCTTTTTTGGGACTTAGGAATTGTCCTGAATGATACTGCAATGACAGATATAGGCCATTTTATATCATCACATCACATGCAGAACTGTGTGGGAGAGAGTGTAGACTACAATGTGAACTATGGTCCATGCTTAATGGCAAAGCCCCACGATGCGTTTATCAATTGCAATGAATGTGCCACACTAATGAAGGATGTTTATGAGGGAGGGTGTGGGAGGTGTGGGGAGTGGGGCATATAGTTTTTGTGTAACATTTATGTAATCTAAGTATCTTTTAAAAAAAAATTTTTTTTTTAATGATCAAATTGAACTTTTGAAAATTTGATTTTAAACTAAAGCATGTCTGTTTTGGTTTGCCCATTCCCTAAAGCAAATTGCTTTGTTCTGCAACATAATCCTTGCTAGAAAGATATACTTCCTCTTGAGTTTCAACGGAAAGCCTAGGGGTTACTTAACTTAGTGGGGCTCAAAAATCAAATTCTCCCCCTGAAGTGGATAGTAGCTGAAATTTGGTTCAGTTCTTTCAGCTTTTCAGCTGGTACTTTCCTCTGAGTTTCTTGGAATCTGTCATCAAAAGTATAACTAAAAGTCAGCCACGAATTTAAGGAGAATTTAAATACAACCCTCCCCACCCATCCCTTCCTTATTTGTCTCTCTCCTTTCACTCAATCTCCAGCTGCTCTGACAATTTCAAACTTCAATGTACAATACCTTCAGCCAATAAGACTGTGGCTTTCTGCTTGAGTTCTAGTTACCCTCTGACTTGCAAAGTGGGGATAACCCACAGGGTAGAGGATATGAAGACCCATTTTAAAGTGGTGCAATTTTTTTTTCGTTCAAGAATTGAATCCCCTCCAGTTTCTACTTGGTTTTATTTTTTCTTCAGCTACCTTCAAGTATATATTTAAAAATGTTAAATTTAAAACATTGCCAAGACTTTTTAATTGTCATGCAAAGGAAAGTTAGCATGATTCAGATTACCTTCCCATTATCAAAAGTGCAGCATCAAATAAAAAAAAAATAGCTATTTTTTAACAAAATTGTAGGTTAAACAAAATAGAGATGCTCAGTATGTTACTATGGACATTACTCTCAAAGAATGTTAAGTTTGGTAGCAGCTATCCTAATTTTAGACTCAATACCAAAGAGAAAAATTTTACATTTATTTTGAAATTTGTAGCAGAAAATTTCATGTAATGTCTATGATTTTTAAAAATTAAAATAGTGATGTTTTATTAGCATTTTAATTAGCTTTATGCAAAACTATCAATCAAACTTTTAGTTCAATGTAGAAATAGTATATAGGTATTTTTCTATTAGAGAGTTACAGTCTGGATTTTGGTCTATAATGTTAATAGTGGAACAAAATTTGCTAGGATAAAAATAGGATTTTTAGTTTTTCTGAATCAAGTTTTCAAATATATATTAAAGACACTTGATAATTTTAGCTTAATTGTATTATAACCATGTCCTATAATCTGTCCATTCATCTACTTCATGTTGATTTTAGATGCTATTAAGAAAAAATATGTTTTGAGAGTGTTGGGATATCAAAATAAACTTTCTGAAAGACATAGTTTTGATGAAGGAAAACATTTGTAACAAATCTTTCACAACAATACAAGGTGTTGGTGGTGGGGTGATGTATGGGAGCCCTGTATGATGATATGAATGTTTGTTTTGTGAGTTCACAACTTATATTATACAATTATTGTTTATGTATGTTCATGCATGATTGATATATTTCAATACAATTTTATTGAAAAATTATATTTTTACTATAATGTGGCTGTGTCCACAGGCTTTATAGAAAACTACAAATTTTTAAAGCAATAAATAAACAAATCATACACATTGAATCTATTGACATGTTCAGATATTCCAGAGATTCAATTATAAAAGCATTAGTAATTTATATTTACCAAAGTATACCCCCTCCCACAGCCAACTGCCTTCAATGTATACATTATTTTCCATATTTCTAGACTAAATAAATCTAGTCTTCAGCCTGCACAATATTTACTAAACTCTCTTATAATAATGTTTTACCATAACAAAACCATAACAATTATTTCAAAACTTAAATTCTAATAGAAAGGAAAGCAACATGCATTTATTTACTCTAATCCATTGTTAGATTTTCATAGTATTTCTACTACAATTTTAGAACGGTGTTTTTCCTACATCTCTGTAAATACAATGACGATCTTGATAAAATGCACCTTCTAATACAGAAGGTCTGAAGTGGGTCTGGTGTTCTACATTTCTCATAAGTTCCCAAGGAGATGATGATGTTTTTGATCTGAGTACCACACCACAAGTAGCAAAGGTGAGTTCTAAAATGCACATATATTTTTGGTTTAACATTATGATATTTTGAATTATTTTCACAATTGATTTATCATATGGTAGCTTTCATAGCAGTAACAAGTATGCATGCATAATTAAATATGAGGGAACATGAAAATAATGCACATCTGAAATATGATAATCTACTATTTTATGATGTAATAATGTGGGCCATGTAGAGGAGAATCGTATTTGCATGCATATAATTATTGTCAAGTATTTCAGTTTCCTAAAGTTTCTTGGATTATGGAGAGGATGAAAGAGAAGGCACAGGTGGAACTTGTAGGAGATAATTAATGTTTAGGCAGTTTTCCTGGATTTATAAAATCTGGGGGAATATCTTCTAGGCTATATTCTCACAGGATCTTGAAAATCAATGCTGTGTGATTTATCCTTTCCTTTACTGTTAGAGCTCACTGTGGATATTTAAGCTAAATAAGAAAACATAAAAAGAACGCTGAAACAGGCATGAATCCTGGGAAATTACTTATATGAAAAAAAACTTTTCTAGGTGTGACATGAAGCTCTATGGCCTTGATAGTTAGAATGCTATTTCTTAAATAGTGGTGAAATGGTTCACTTCAGGTGTGTGATATATAGTAGGAAACAGTGTAAGTTTAAAAGAGTAGAATTTTTTCATAGAAAGATAAGTCGGATTATAAAGGAGGAGAGAACAACTATAGAATATATCTAATAGGTGAAGTTGTGTGTTGGAAGATTTAAATAAGTTACTTCTTATACTGTTCCCAAGGTTAGCACCTAACTTATAATGAAAACTAATCTCTTGTTATGCTTTTGTTTCCAAAGTACCAGAAATCTGTTGGCTTTTAGAAAGGGTATTATTTAGGGTAAAAAGGTACACATACAAGGCCCTAAAGAGTTCAACTCAAGGTTACTTCCTTACCAAACTCTGTTGCCACATGTTGAAGCAAGATGGTGGGTGATATCTGTGAGTTCAGCTTTCCTTTTCCCTCTTAAGGCTCTGTGAGTCCAGCTTCTTCCGATCTCAGCTATAGGCTGGCATAGGGCTCGTCTTTCTTTCTGGGGCTTGTTTCTTTCTGGACTCTACTGCTCTGTGCTCTTCACAAGGTCAACTGTAAACTATCAGGCAAATGGCTTATCTCTCTTCACGGGACCTCTGCTGTGTCTATGGAGCTGTCTCTCTTCTTCTTTGTCTCTTTGTTTATCTACTTCTGTGTCCTCCTTGAGTGAGTGTCTGTTTATATAGTCTACCAAGGGGGTGAGGACTCAACCCTGAATGCCCTAATGACATGTTTGAATAAAAGTCCTAATCTTAACATAAGCAAGTAAACGTAAAACTTTTGAATTTAATACAATCAAAAGGTGTCACACCCAGAGCAATAGACCAGTTTACAAACCAAGTCAATATCTCTTTTTGGAATTCATAAATAATCTCATACTGCCACAGGATATAATGTATATTTACTGTGGTAGAATATTTCCTCAGTAATTGATAATATCAGCTAAATAGTCTGGGGGATTTCTCACCAAATACAAAAGAGTAATCTATTTTAATTTTGATTATTTAGTCTGTTTCCCTCAATTAGCCCTTACTAAGTATTTAAGACTCACTGAAGGTGAAGAACATGCTACCAGTTTTAGTATGCATATGCCCTTTTTCTTATGCATGGAATTAGTAGAAGTCCATATGAACTGATATTGATCTGTAACTCCCTGTGGTATATTGTGCTTGACAAATTATACTGAGACTTGTTTCAAATAGTCAAAAACTAAGTATTTGCTTCACAAAGATCTCTGTGATATTTTTGTCTTACTTATTTTTAATATTGTAATTTTTCCTTTAAATATAGGAAGGTATAAACTTGTAAATATATGACTACTTTAAGAGAGACATCATATGAGAAAGATTAGGCAGAAATAAATAAAATAAGACATGTTAGGAAATCTTTCCTCTGGAAAGGGAGTGGGGTTGCAGATTTCCTTGTATTCATATCTGTATAACTTAAAATTGGGTCTACAGCTTTATTTTCTTATTTTTATTTTAGTTTCATCCTCAGATAAGATTCTAAAACATGAAGAATTCACATATAATTCCAATTGGAGTATGGGACATATTCTTTACCTGAAATTTTGTAACTGGAAAAGACCGAAGCAGCGAGAAAATACATCTAACATAAAAATGATTACTTATTTTATGACTCATGCTTATGAGAAAATTGATTTTAAAGAATTATAATTCACTTTTTAAAATGTTCAATATATTTATTTACTTAAATACCATAGTTTACATATAACAAATGCATACAACAATATTAAATTCAGAAACCAAGTTAATAAAATATTTCTAATGAATATGACCAAGGATTAACATTTTAATACATAATGAACTAACAAAAATGTAACAAGAATGACCTGACTTGGCAAAATACATAGACAAGACAGTTCAGTGAAAAAATAAAATTTAACATGGAATCCAGAAAAAGTCCTAATTCACTAGCAATTTAAGAAATGTAACAAACAATATTTCTCATGTAATACTGGTGTGGATAAAGTAAGATTAATATTTTCATATATTATTGTGAGTAATGCAAACAATCTATCTAGAAAGCAATTTGGCTCTCTTGCTCCTTCTCTCTATTTGTAAATACACATATACATATATTCAGAGCATACATAAAACCATAAAATCTTCATTTAACAAACTTCTGAGATTGTATCTGTATTAGTTTTCCAGGGCTGCAGTGAAAAAAAAAAAAAAAAAGTATCACAAACAGCATGGCTTAAGCCAACAGAAATTTATTGTCTCACAGTTCTGGAGGCTGGAAGTCTGTAATTAAGGTGTTCATGGGGCAATGCTCTCTCTGAAATCTGTAGTGGAGAATCCTTCCTTGTCTTTTCCCCACTTCTGGTGCTTTGCTGACAGTCCTTGGCATTCATTGGCTTCCAGCTGCAGCACTTTGGTCTCTGCCTCTGTCATCACAAAATCATCTTCTCTCTTCTTGTCTGTCTGTGTGTCTCTGTGTCCAAATTTCCTCTTCTTATGAGGACAACAATCATAATGGATTAAGGCCAGTTTGGCTTTACTTTAACTATTGACTTTTTTTTTAAACAAATCAATTTTATTAATACATATTAATAAAGCATACAATTTCTCCAAAGTATACAATCAATGGTATTTGGTATAATCACATAGCTGTGTGTTCATCACTTCAATCGTTATTAAAATGTTTTCCTTATTTCAATAATAATAGTAATAATAAACAAAAATCAGGCAAACAACCGACAATTTCTTAACTCTCAATCTCTGTTTCCCCTGCTATACATAGCTGCTATTTCTGGCTATTCCTGCACAATTATTTATTTGTTTATTAAGCAGTTTTATTGAGATATATATTCACATACCATATGATCTATACAAGGTGTATAATCAATGCCTTTTTTTAGAGCTGTTAAAAAGTCCTTTATTATAAAACTGTAAAATAAATAGAAAAATATATGGAAAGAAATTACAAATTTTAAAAGAGAGTGCAAGGCTAGGTTAGATTTAACATAATCAATTATAAAAAATAGATAGCATAGCAACAAACATTTATAAATGTAAATAATAATTCAAATATAATAGAAATTAATTGTAACATAGTTCTAATTTTTATATTACAGCTCTAACTATTGGCTATAATAATCTCTAAACCAATAATTTATTTCATTCTTAGAGATTATTATAATTCACTTTTGATTTGGTCTTTTTGTAAGAGCAATATAAAGTAAAGTTTATAAAACAAAAATGGAAATAGGTATATAGAGATAATTTTATAAGAGATTGATAAATACTAATAAGATACATAGGCTTTTACTTTCAGGTCAAAACAAAACAAAATCCTACCTTTGTTCTCTTAAATATACTCTGAAATTGAGGTCTTGTTTACTTTATTAAAAAAAAAAAAACGGAATTTGTTTCTATTAAGTGAAGAAGAAAGAGATTACAAATGAAATAAAATAAGTAATGGTACACTTTGAAAATACAGATCCATAAATATGCTTTGATGGGCAATATTATCAAATTAAAAATATAAATGACATTTTTAAAAGGAGACTTCAACATCCCATTCATCTTGTTGTAATAGTTTGGGAATGCAAATTCTTAAGAAATGAAATTGAAAAGAGAAAACAAAAGTTTAATCTATGAACATTACCAAAGTTGTAGAAAAAGTTATCATAGATTAAAAATTAAAATTGGCAAAATCAAACACCAAGTTGAAAAAACAATAACTCACACTCCAAAAGGCATCTAATACAAATCATATATTTGTATATGTTTTATATACACATATAATTTTAAAAGTATATGTGTATATAAAACAAGGCTTAGGTAGAAATGAAAATCAAATATATTTCAGTGGACTTTAGCAATATATATAAAACTAGAGATAGAAATAGTTAGATTTATTTATTATTGCTTATTTCCCTATTTTTTGACACCCCCAAAAGATGAAATTGGCCTTGCCATGAGCCAAAAAAGAAAAATACTGAAAGTACTTATTGTTTTCTGGGTAGGAAAGAAACTGTACTAGTCCTTTCAATGGCATTATTTATTTATTTATTTATCTATTTATTTATTTATTATGTTTCATCATGGAATGTTGGAGTGTTTAAAAGAGAGGCTTTCATGTTTTGAGGAACAGCAGTGGTTTATGGCTTACTTTTGTTGTTATTAAGATCGAAACTACTATTTGTTGAGTCAATTGATTTTGACAAGCAGATACTTGAACTTTGTCATATTTCACATTTTGCATATTTCCAAAATGTCCTCTTTTGCACAGTTTTACTATGATGTATTTTATTATTCATCCTCATGTGTATATTGGATTTGTTATATAATAAAAGCTTAGGAGATAAAGATAAAAATCATCAACGACTAAGAAGCAAAAATAAAGTACACGTTTTCATCTTGAACAGGTAATGAACTATAGTCTCATAAAATAAACCACAGAGTTACAAGGCAATAAGCCTCATTCTATAAATAAATATCTACTAAGAATCATGTATGCCAGGGTGTCTTTGCCCATTCATCTCAGTCACTGGATGTAGCTGTTAAATATAAGTTATTTGAAAAATAGTATTTTAAATTATTCTATGAGAAATAATCACAAACTAGAGTCTATATTTCTATTGTTTTTAATCAACACTACCAATTCCAAATATGTTTTTTAGTATACTGTGTATTTTTAAGTTGAAAATAAAAGTCTTATAGACATTTAGTTTAGATTTTTAAAATATATTTTTATTATAGAAGTTGTAAACTTACAAAACTATCTTACACATGTGTGGAATTCCCATACAACACCCCTCCACCAATGCACTACATTGTTGTGGAATATTTGTTACAAATTATGAGGTAATATCATCAGATTATTATTACTAACTATGGTCTATAGTGTATATTTGGTATACTCCTTCCATACCCTTCTATTATCAACACAGTATATCTTTGGCATTGCATTGATACAAGAACATTACAGTATTGCTGTTAACTATAGTCCATAGGTTACACTAATTGTATTTTTCCCATGCTTCTCCTCATTCTTACCATCTTGAAATAATGATGCACATCTGTTCTACTTAATAGAAGGAGATTCTTGTATACATACTATTAAACACAATTCTCATCTACCTCTGGGTTCACTATGTTATTCAATCCCTGGTTCATTCTCTAGCTTTCTTTCAGTTGGCATTTACATTCCTAGACTACCCTTTACAGCCATGATTCCATTTTTAAACCAACTGCATTAGTTCTACTCACTATAATATGTTACCATCAACTCTTTCCAATTCCACACTTCTACAGTCAAGTTTATTAAAAAATTCTACATACATTAAGTATCAGTAACTCTTCTCAGTCTTCCTCTTATCTCCTAATAACCTATATATACTCTAGGTTTTAACTCTATGAATTTATTCCTCCTACTTAGTTCATATTAGTGAGACCATACGGTAATTGACTTTTTTTTGTTTTTTTGTTTAGGCCAGTAAAAAGAATTTATTGGGAAATGGGGGAAAGAACAGAGTTTGCTGGCAGAGAAAGATGGAAATACACACCAAGATTTGATGTGGGCTCCTCTAGGCAGAGAGAGTGTATTTGACTTTTTGTGTCTTGCTTATTTCACTTAACATATTGTCTTCAAGGTTCATCCATGTTATCATATCTATCCCAATTTCATTTCTTCTTACAGCAACAAAGTATTCCATCATATATATGTAACACATTTTATTTATCTACTCATCAGTTGATGGACACTTGGGTTATTTCCATCTTTTGGTAATTTTGAATAGCGCCACTATGAACATTGGTAGCAAATGTCTGTTTGCCTCACAATTTTCAGTTCTTCTGGATATACTTCTAGTAGAGGAAGTGCTGGATCATATGGCAGTTCTATATTTAGCTTCCTGAGGAACTGCCAAACTGTCTTCCAAGAGGCTGCATCATTTTATATTCCCACCTACAGTGAAGGAGTGTTCCTAATTCTCCACATCTTCTTCAGCACTTATTGTTTTCTGTTTTTTTAATAATGGCCATTTTTTGTGGTGTGAGATGATATTTTGTTGTCATTTTGATTTGTATTTCCCTAATAGCTAGTGATAGTGAACATTTTTTCATGTGCTTTTTGGCCATTTGTATTTCCTCTTAGGAGAAATGTCTATATAGGTATTTTGCCCATTTTTAAATTGGATTGTTTGCTCTTTTATTGTTGAGTTGTCTGATCTCTTTATATAGATGGAAATCAAACACTTATTGGATATGTCATTTCCAAATATTTTCTCCCATTGAGTGGGCTGCCTTCGCAACTTCTTGTCAAGGTCCTTTGAATCACAAAGGTTTTAAGTTTGAGGAGGTCTCACTTATCCATGTTTTCTTTCATCGTTCAGGTTTTCAGTTTAAGGTTTAAGAATCTACCACCTACCACCAGGTCTGGAAGATGTTTCCTTATATTTTCTTCTAGGAGCTTTATAGTTCTAGCTGCTAAAAAATTGTGGCAAAAAATTGTGTTTCCCATTTCTTTAAATACATGCTAGTGGAAATTTTATTAGGATTACATTGAATCTGTATATCAATTTGTTTAGAATTGACATCTTAATAATATTTAGTCTTCCAATCCATGAGCACAGAATGTTCTTCCATTTATTTAGGTCTTTTAAAAATTTCTTTTATCAATGCATTGTAGTTTTCTGAATACAAGTGCTTTATGTTCTTGGTTAAGTTTATTCCTAAATATTTGATTCTTTTAGTTGCTATTGTGAGTGGAATTTTTTTCCCGACTTCCTCCTCAGATTGTGCATTACTAGTGTATAGAAACCTTACTTTTTTTTTTTTTTTTCACATTAATCATGTATCCTGCCACTCTGTGGAAATAATTTATTAGGTCTAGCAGCTTTGCTGTAGATTTTTTGGGACTTTCTAGGTATAGGATCATATAATCTGTGAATAGCAAAAGTTTTATTTCTTCCTTTCTGATTTGGATGACTTTTATTTCTTTTTTTCTTGCCTGATTGCTCTAGCTAGAACCTCTAGCACTATATTGAACAACAGTGGTGACAGTGGGCATCCTTGTCTTATTCCTGATCTTAACAGGAAAGCTTTCAGTCTTTCATCATTGAATACAAGGTTAGCTGTCAGTTTTTCATATATGGCCTCTATCATGTGAGAAAGATCGCTTCAATTCCTATATTTTGTAGTATTTTTCTAAAGAAAGGATGCTGTATTTTGCCAAATGCCTATTCTGTGTCAATCAATAGGATCATGTGATTTTTCATCTTTGATTTATTAATGTGGTACATTACACTGATTTTCTTGTGTTAAACCACACCTGCATGCCTGGAATAAAACTCACTTGATCATGACGGATAATTCTTTTAATGTGTTGTTGGATTTGATTAGCAAGTGTTTTCTTGAGGATGTTTGCATCTGTATTCATTAGGGAGATAAGTCTGTAATTTTCTTTTTTTGTAATATCTTTATCTGGCTTTGTTATTAGGGTGATATTGGCTTCATAGAATGAGTTTAGTAGTGCTCCTTCTTGTTCAATTTTTTGGAAGAGTTTGGGTAAGTTTGGTATTAAATCTTCTTTGAATGCTTTGTAGAAATACACCTGTGAAACTATCTTGTCCTAGATTTTCATTTTGGGGAGCTGTTTGATGACTGTTTCAATCTCTTTACTTGTGATTGGTGTGTTGAGGTCTTCTATTTCTTCTAGGGTTAGTGTAGGTGGTTCGTAAGTTCCTAGGAATTTTTCCATTTCAACTACATTGTCTAGTTTGTTGGCATATAGTTGTTCATAATATCCTCTTATGATCTCTTTTATTTCTGTGGGGTCAGTAATAATGTCCCCATTTTCTTTTCTTTTCTTTTTTTTTTTTTTTTTTTGCATCTTTTCTCTTTTTTTATTGTCAGTCTACCTAAGAGTTTGTCAATTTTGTTAAATTCTCAAAGAACAAACTTTTGGTTATGTTAATTCTCTCTATTACTTTTGTGTTCTCAATTTAATTTATTTCTCCTCTAATATTTGTTATATCATTCTTTTTACTTGCTTTGGGAATAGTTTGCTGTTCTTTTTCTAGTTCCTCCAGCTGTGTAGTTAGGTCATTAATTTAAGCTCTTTCTTTTTATTTTTTTTATGTAAGCATTGAGGGCTATTAATTTGCCACTTAGCACTGCCTTCACTGCATCCCATTGTTTCTGATATGTCGTGTTCTCATTTTCATTCATCTTAATATATTTATTGATTTCTCTTATAATTTCTTCTTGGGCCCATGATTATTTAAGAGTATGTTGTTTAATCTCCATATATTTATGGATTTTCCTTTTTCTGCCTCTTGTTGATTTTCAGATTTATTCCATTATGGTCAGAGAAAGTGCTTTGTATAATTTTGATCTTATTGAATTTATTGAGATCTGCTTTGTGACACAACATATGATCTATCCTGGAAAAGATTCATGAGCACTTGATAAGAATTTATATCCTACTGTTTTGGGGTGCAATGTTCTGTATATGTTCATTAGGGTTAGTTCAGTTATTATAATATTCAAGTCTCTGTTTCTTTATTGATCCTCTGCCAGATTTTCTATCCAATACTGAGAGTGATGTATTGAAGTCTCCAACTATTATGGTAAAGACATCTATTTCTCCCTTCAGTTTTGCCAGTGTTTGCCTCATGTAATTTGGGACATTCTGGTTAGGGTTCATATACATTTATGATTGTTATTTTTCCTGGTGAATTGCCCTTTTTATTAATATATAATGTCCATCCTTGTCGCTAATAACAGTTTTACTTTTAAAGTCTATTTCATCCAATATAAGGATAGCTGCTCCAGCTTTTTTTGGTCACTGCATGTGTGGAATATCTTTTGCCAGCCTTTCAGTTTCAGTCTATTAGTATCCTTGGGTCTATGGTGAGTCTCTTGTAGACAGCATATAGATGGCTCATATTTTCTTAACAATTTCTCTAGTCTGTGTCTTTTGATTGGGGACTTTAATCTATTAATAATGTTATTACTATAAAGGCACTTCTTACTTCACCCATTTTGACCTTTGGGTTTTATCTGTCATTTTCTGTTTTCACTACTCTTTTTACACTTTTACTTACTTTTACTAATATAATCTTCATTTCTAGATTCTCTTCCAAGCCTTCTTTTCTTTTTAGGCTGTATCATTTCTTTCAGTATTTCCTGCAAAGCCAGTGTCTTGGTTACAAATTCTCTCAATTGTCTGTTTATCGTGAATATCCTAAACTGACTCTCATTTTTGAAAGACAATCTTGCTGGATATAAATTTCTTGGCTGGCAGTTTTTCTCTTGTAGAATCTTAAGTATATCATACCATGGCCTCTTGCCTCCATGGCTTCTGATGAGAAATCAGCACTTATCTCATTGGTTATCCCTCATATGTAATGCATCGCTTTTCTCTTGCTGCTCTCAGAATTCTCTCTTTGTCTTTGGCATTTGACATTCTGATTAGTATGTGTCTCAAAGTAGATCTATTCAGATTTATTTGGATGGGAGTATGTTGTGCTTCTTGGACATAGATATCTATGTCCTTCAACAGGGTTGGGAAATTTTCAACCTTATTTCTTCAAATATTCCTTCTGCCCATTTTCTCTTCTCTTCTTCTCAGACATCCATCAAATGTAATTTGCATGTCTCTTGCTGACATTTATTTCCCTGAGACCCTGTTCAATTTTTTACATTCTTTATCAGTTGTTTTGTATATTCACTTTCAGAGGCCATGTCTTCAAGCTCACTTATCCTTTCTTCTGCCTCTTCAAATCTGCTGTTGTATGCCTTCAGTGTACTTTGTTTTTTTAATTCCATCTATTGTGACTTTCATTCCCGTAAGGTCTGCTATTTCTCTGCATATGCTTTCAAATTCTTTTTTGTGCTCACCCAGTGTCTTCTTAATATTCTTAATCTCTGTAGCCATCTCATTGAATTTATTATGGAGATTTGTTTGAACATCTATGATTAGTTGTTTCAACACCTTTATGTCATCTGGAGGTTTATCTTGTTCCTTTGACTGGATCATATCTTTCTGTTTCTTGGTATGGATTGTAATTTTTTGTAAGTGTCTTGGCATCAGGTTAACTAGATGTATTTATTCTGGGTGCAGTTTCTCTCTTTAGTTTAGGGCTTTCTCGCCCTTTCTCCCTTGCTAATTGTGTAGTAGGAGCCAAGTATGTAGTTGGTACCATAAGCTGTGGAGGTTGATGCTGCCTGTGTTGCCCCAGGGACTGATGAAGCTTCTCCCAACTTTCTTCTCTGCCAAGGGTAGGGACAGAGCCACAGCTGTGTGTAATAATCCAAGTCATGCAGGCCAAGCCATATGTAGTTCACAGATACTGATGAAGCTTCACGCTCCTTCCTTCCCTGCTGGGATTGGGATGGAGTTGCATGTGTGGACAGCAAACTAATCTGTGCAGGTCAAAACTGACCACAGTTGCCCAGGTAAACTGAGCATCAGCCCTGCCTGGTGGTGGGGATGGACCCTCTGGAATATCCAGCAATCTAATCCGTGTGTTCCAAAAGCACCTGCAGTTGCCCTGAAAGGCTTAGAGAATACTGTCCCTTCTGCCCTTTAAGGGGTAGGGATGGAACCACAGGCACCCAACAGACCAATCCTTGTGGGCCAAAAGCACCTGCAATTGCTCAGAGAGGCTTAGGAAATAGAGGTCCCCTCCTAGCTTGTTGGGGGTTGAAGGTGGAGCCACAGTCACTCAGCAGCCAAGTCCCTGCAGGCCAAAAGTATCTGCCTTTGCCCATAGAGGCTGAGGAAACACTAGCCCCCTCCTACCCTATTGGGGGGTGGGTAGAAGTGGAGCCACAGGAGCCCTGCAGTCCAGTCTGTGCAGGCCAAAAGCATCTGCAGTTTCCAAGAGAGGCTGAGGGTCCACAGCTCCCCTCCTATACTATTGGGGGAGGGGATGGAGTTAAAGGTATCCAAGCATCCAGTCTGTGTGGGTCAAAAGCACCTGCAGTTTCCCAGAGAGGCTGAAGAAATACCAGCCTCCTCCTATCCTATGGGGAAGGGGAGGGGCCGGGATGAAATCAAAGGCACTCAACAAACTGGTCCATGCAGACTGAAAGCACCTGTAGTTGCACAGAGAGGCTGAGGAAAAACAGCTCCCTTCCTATCCAATTGGGGTGCAGGGATGGGGTCCCCGGTGTCTGACTATCCAGTCTTTGCTAGCCAAGAGTACCTGCAGTTGCCCATAGAGGCTGGTGCAGGTGCTCCCATCTTCCTCCCTGCTGGAGGTGGGGATGGAACTTAGGCTAGATCTGCAATCCTATCTGGTTCCTACCAGCACTGTGAGTTTCAGTCTGTCCTGCTTCCCTCCATACCAGGAGCAGAGTTAAAATGGCAGCTACCATTTCTGAGTAGGGTAGGCTCAAACCTTCACTGTTCTTAAGATTATACTTTAGCTCACTGAATTTACTAATCAGTAGTGGAAGTTGGTGCCTGACCATCTCTTCCTCCCCTGATTTTGGGAAATGGAGCTTCCAACTCCAGCCACAGAATAGCTCCCGAGGCAGCTTGCACTACCAGTGGAGGATGGACACCAGCCTCCGTGGTGTGGAGTGCTGTACTCATGAATCTTCACTGTAGATGGCCAATCTCCTCCTTCTTTCAAGGGTGTTCCAGGATGCTCTTTTGGTCCTCTAGTGCTTTAGATAGCTCCGGGTGATTACTAACTGCACTGTAGGATGAGCTGACTCTTAGAGCTCCTTACTCTGCTACCATCTTGCCCCTCCAGCTGTTCTACTTCTTTTTATTGAATATGTTAATGCACAAACACATACATAATAAATGAATTTCCTTGGATCTAAATATTAATATATTTAAGTATATAACTAAGGCAGGATAAGTATGCCACTCAAAATAGCATATGCATCCTAAATAATGTTATTTAAAAAACATTAATTAGTAACTGACAATGCTATTTTACAGTTTTGTTAACTAAATTTTTTAATATTCCAAACCAAACTGTGCACAATACCAGTTGACATTCAGTCTGGTGATTTGGAGCCATTTCTTCAAGCATGATGAAATTTGAAGCAAATTTAATACAGCAGAATTTTCTTCCAAGTGCAGAATATTGGGGAATTTCTTAGAATCCATAAAGCAGCTGGCAAGCCTATCAACTAAATTCCTATTTGTTTCGGTAGTTCAATACATTTCTAAAAACAAAAGCAAAACAAATAGAAGCAACAGTCATGCCATTGTACAAGTCATTAACTCAATTACATCAAAACATATACCAGCATATCAAAAGCATAATAATAAATCTATGCCATAGATATGTAATATGCATTCCTGATTATGTAGAGTTATCTTATTTCTTTACTTGTGTATATAATGAACATTTTCTCTATTCTCATTCCACTGATCTAATTCTTATTCACATAACACTAATTAGCTTGTCATAAGTATAATTTAATTTTTTTCTTAGATATTGCTTCTATTTACCACTGAACATGGATGGAAAGGCTCTGGTAATTTAAAATCATATAACAGCATTTCTTAAAAGCAATTACTTCAGGTGTGAGTTCTCATACAACAAGTTCAGTGCACAAGACGTGTCCTTATTTTTCAGTTTTGATTAAAAAGTACTGTGAATAATTAGATGGCTCTAAATGACATGCCTCATGAGCAATTAATTTATTTTAATATTAAACACATATACTTTCTGGTATAATTTGGAATGACATTCTAAAACCACTGCCTGAAATTCTTTCTAAGTAAAGGTATACACCTTCACTCATTGAAATAAATTCATGAATTCTGTCATTGATGTAGGTAATTATTAAACCATTAAATGTATATATTATTTGCTTAAATAAATTGTATGTGTGAATTTAATATGCTCTAAGCTACAAGTTTCAAATAATAATATTTACACAACTTCTTTCAAATTAATCCATTGCAATTTTTATTCAAAGAATTCATTGTGGATATGTTTTTGGAAAATATTTTGGAAAAATATATGTCCATGTAGTTAGCAAGAGGCTCTTAAAAAGGAGAAATAAACATATAGATGATGATACAGCCCTTGAATTTGTCTTTGATATATGCATTAATAAACAAATGTAGCATAAGAAAATATGATATTCAAGTAACAATTATTAGAAAACAGAAGAATACTGAAGCTATTTTTAGAAGGAATGATTTTATTGCCTGGGGAATCTTGTAAAACTTTCTTAGTGCAAAGATCTGAGGGATATTTTTATGATGGTGTAGTTTTTTGATGCATAATATGATAACCAAATTTTGAGAAATAGCAAGAGTATTTGTAGGTTGGATAATCATCTTCAATGGAAATATTTCCTTTGGGAAGTAGAACATCTCTAAAAAAATACAAACCATTTCAGACTTTGTTGTATCTGAAAAAAATAATCAAATTTTTCACCAACAAAGATTATCTAAAGTAATTGTGACCTATCTTAAAAACAAATTCCACCCCACATGAAGCTTAGAAAGAGGCTTGTGGAGAAAAATAATAGGTGCAACATGGGGGTATTTTGGGGACACTGGAATTGTCCTGCATGGCATTGCAATGATGGATACAGGTTATTATACATTTTGTCAAAACCTATAAAATTGTGCAGGACAAAGTATAAACTATAATGTAAACTATACTCCTTGGCTAGTACAATGCTTCAATATGTGTTCATCTGTTATAACAAATGTACCACACTAATGAAAGATTTTGTTAATGTGGGACAGTATGGGAAGGGGAAGAGGTGGTGTATTTAGGAATCCCCTGTTTTTTTTTTTTAAAGATTTTATTTATTTATTCATTTATCCCCCCCTTGCTGCTTGTGCTCGCCGGGTCAGCTAACCACGCCGTGCGGGCGGGCTTGCCTTCACCAGGAGGCCCCGGGAACCGAACCCGGGGCCTCCCATATGGTAAACGGGAGCCCTACTGATTGAGCCACAGCCGCTTCCCGAAACCCCTGTTTTTTGATGTAACATTTATGTAATCTAAAGCTTCTTTAAAAATAAAAATAAAAATATTTTGAAAAAGAGGCTTAAAGAGATGAGTAATACAAGCAGAGAGAAACTCAAAGAATTAAAAGGAAATGCTAAAAAAAAAATAACATAAAGAAATAAAGAATGCATTCAATGTGCTCATCAGTAGACTCAACAGGAAAGGATCAGTGAACTTATAGATAAATCAGTAGAAACTTCCCAAATTGAACTACAAAGAGAAAAATAATTTTAAACATGTAACAGATAATCAGGGAATGTCAGAAAATATCAAAATGTGAAATATATATAAATACCAAGAAGAGAGAAAAGAGCAGAAAAAATATTTGAACTTATAATGACCAAGAACCAATAAATATTAAAAAATAATGAGACATCAAACTACAGGTCCAGGAAGCTCAGATAACATGAAGTAGTATAAATACACCAAAACAAAATAAACAAAAAATCACCTTAGGCTTATCATATTCAAAACTGAAGAAAAACAGATAAAGAAAATATCTTTAAGGAAGCCTGGGGGAGAAATATCATTCTAACTTTAGAGCAACAAGGATAATTATTATGGAATCAGAAACCATGCACCAAGAAGAGAGTGGAGTGAAGTATTTGTAATGTGGTAAGAAAAATATCCATCATCCTAGAATTCTACACCAAGCAAAATGAATTGAAGGAGAGGCAAAAACTTTTTCAGACAAAATTATAAAATGGAGAAATTCATTGCCATCAGATCACCCTGCAAGAAATGTTAAAAGAAGTTTTTTCAGGAAGGAGAAACATGATTTAGATCAGACACTTGGATCTACAGATCCAATAAAGAAAGGAGAGCACCAGAGAGAAATAAGTGTAGTTAAAATAAAATATTTTATTTTTTTTATTTTTAATTGATCAAAATACTATTTAAAGCAAAATATTTTGTGATTATATATCATATGGATGAGTAAATTGAATGACAGCAATGTCATCAGGAACAAGAGGTAGGAATTGGGACTATTTTAAGGTACCTGCATTACCTGTGAAATAGAATAGTGTTATTTGCCTATGGTTTTAAACTGTTTAAAAATGTAAATTTGCAAACTCTAGATTAACAACTAAAATTTTTTAAATGAAATGGAAGAAAAAGAAGGGGAAAGAAAGCATTGAGAAACTGGAACAATATAAAATAGTTGCAAAGATAGTTAATATTAATTTAACTATGCCAATAATTACTTTAAATGTTAACATTCTAAATACATCAATTAAAAGAAAGAGATTGGCAGAGTACATAAAAAAATCACAACTGCATGTTGTCTTTAAGAAAACCAATGATCAACACCACATGGAGCTAGTGAAAGAATATCAAAACTCAAAAAAAAAACTTTACATCATGAAGTATGAACTTTAATGTATACAAATTTAAATATATATTTAAGTATATATTTAGGGTATTGGGAAATAACAGGAAGGAATTTAGACAGACAAAAGAATCTAACAAATGTCTGTAACAACCTCACTGAAGGATGGGGGGAGAGCTACTTAACTATGTATCTTTGGAAATGAGTGAGACTATACTGCTAAAGTCAAAAGGAAGTGGACGTAAATGCTCTACTAGAAAGTTGTTTCCCACAGAGGAACAATTTAACAATTCTGAAATCAAAATCCATGTGTTCTGGAATTGAGCAATTAAGTAAATGGATGGCATATTGTGAGAGCCAGTTTTCTCACTGTTGAAATGGGAGGCTACAGACAAGCTAGGGGCCAAACTAGAAAGACCCATGTGGTACTGGATAAGAGTTATGTTAGATATACATGGAGATATCTAGAAACATTTATTGATATAGGTATATATTTCAATTACCATATATTGCCTTGCTCAGTTAGCTGAGAAGGCCTAGAAACAAGCATGCCCCCAAAGCACCAAACAAAACAGTTCCCAGATCTTGTTTCCAAGATCATTCTTCAATAAAAGGAAGTGTGGATTCTTGGAGAAATGACTGATTCTGTGGCTGGGATAAAGAATATACAAGGTGAGCTGCGAGCACCTTATAGTGCCATAAGTGTTTAGCAACAACAGCAACACACACACACACACACACACACAATGATATAATGGAACACAGGAGGAAGTTAAAGGAGCCCCCAAGGCGAAGCTGGAACATAATGAGCAACACAATATATAATATAGTTTTGGGCTATAACCCAAAGTATAAAATAAATATCTATGAGACTATTTTAATATAAATGAATGAATGAATGAATGGACAAATCTCCTATGTAGAATTACAAGTAATTTATGTAGATGCCCTCCCCCCAAGAAGGTGAAGCATAACTCCCTACCCCTTAAGTGTGAGCTGTACATAATTAGTTCCTTTCCAAGAATAGAATATGAGAATATGGGAAGGGGGAAATAAAACTTTACAGTGGAGAATCCTGACAATAGCCAGATGATGAAGGTTAACATCAAAAGTGATGTCATGTTAAAAAGCATGTACATTTGCTGACGTAATGATCTGATGTGATGGCAATGACACTTTACCTGTTTGTTCTTTCCTTCTCTCTCTCTCTCTCTCTCTCTCTCTCTCTCTCTCTCTCTCACACACACACACACACACACACACATACACACACACACATACACACACAAATTAATCGTTTCACGATGATAAAAAACATCAGAGAAACTCAAATTGCAGAATATTCTACAAAATCCCTGGCCAGTACTCCTCAAGACTGCCAAAGACATTAAAAACAAAGAATGTCTGAGGAACTGACAAAGTTTAGAGGATTCTAAGGAAGCAGGGTCACTACATGTAATGTGATGAGATCCTGGAAAAGAAAGAGGACATTAGGAAAAACTAAGGAAATCTGAAAGTATGGACTTAATAAAAACGTATCACTGTTGGTTCATTGGTTGTGACAAATGTACTATATTAATATAAAATGCTAACAATAGGAGAAAATAGGTATGAGTTATATTAAACTGTACTCTCTTTTCAATGTTTCTGTAAATCTACAACTATTTAAAATAAAAATTATATATTTTTTAAATAGACCCATCTATATATGATCAATTGCTTCTCATAAAAGGCACCAATATAATCCAATCAAGAATAAAAAGCATTTTCAAAAACTGGATTATTTTATGATATAAAAGGAAATTTTACCCTAACATCATTTCTTGTACAGAAAATTAATTTGAAATGAATCATAAAATTAAATTGAAAAGCTAAAATTATTCATTGGTAGAAGGAAATATATGTCAACTCTTGTGATGTCTGATGCAAAGTCAATTGCTAAGAACACAAAAAAGGCAACACTCATAAAGGAAAATAACGATATAACCAAAATACCATTGAAATTATTACCTTTGGTCTATAGAAAAGCACCGTTAAAATGAAAATTAAGGCTTAGATTGGAAGAAAATATTCTGTTGATACAGCTAACAACAGAAATTGTATACAGATTATTTCACCTAATCAGACAAAAATATCAATATGAAAATAAACAAAAGACTTCAATAGTTACTTCACAAATGAAGACAAATTAATTTACAATAAGCACAGGAAATTATTTTCCTTATCTATCACTGGACAAATGCAAATAAAAACCACAATTAAACACTATATATATATATATATATAAACCATGTGAATTATCAAACAGCCTTAAAAATTAACAAAATGAGTGTTGTCCAAAGCACTTAGCTAGAAAATTACTTGATCCTTTTAAGAAATTTTGAATTGTAACATTTGTTGATTTTTTGATTGACTCCTTTTGTTCAGAAGATCATTGTCATGATTTTCTTATCCCATTATCTATGAGGTATTTAATAAAAAGTAACTAGTGCCAATGTGGTTAGTGTTCAAAAAAGGGAGGGAGGGGAGGAGTGGCAAACTTTTCCTTAAAGGAACAGAGAGGCAATAGTTTTGCTTTTGTGGCCCATGTGTTCTCTATCACATCTACTCAAGTTTGCTGTTACAATGCGAAAGCAACCATAGACAATGCATAAATGAACTAGCCTACTATGTTCCAAAAAAACTTTACTTGAAAAAAAAGATGGTGGGATAGATTTGGTCCACAGACTGTGGTTCCCTCATCCATAGTTTAAAGCAGTAGTTCTCAACATGTCATCCAGAGGGATATAGTTTGCTAACTCCTGAACGAGAATATAAAAAATTTAAAACAGTGCTGGCAACAAGGTGTAACAATTGGAACTTTGATCTATTGCTGATAGGAACATAACAATTTGGCACTTTCTTATTAATTGAGAAACACACATATGATTCAGCAATTTCTCTCCTTAGTTATTTACAAAAGGTAAATGAAGCATATAAAGCATTATTCATAATAGCCAAATACTGGAAATGAATCAAATGTCCAACAATAGGTGATTATCAAATAACAATTTTATTACTAAAGTAAGTCAAAAAAAGTCATAACAGATGTTATTTCTATTTTCTTCCTCTGAATATTTAGACACCAAGTATGCCATATGCCACATACCCAAAGAGTGACCAGAAGATAGAATACTTAGGTGTAGATTTAAAGGTGATATATGTAACAAAACTAGCCCACCCATGCATTTAACTATACTTCAGTGTGCCAGGTACCGTACATCAAAGCAAATTCTATAGGTTGATGCATTGCATTCTGTATTTGATTTTCAGAGGCCTATGGAGTACTTTGTCTCAACTGAGTTTAACTAGTGAATATTCACGATTAGTTGAATAATTCTGTCTGAAGTCTTTAACTGCCATCCCGTTTACCAGGAATTAAGGAGATTGGTATGAGACTTTGGCAAATGATGTACCCAGATAAATTTTTAAATTTTTAAGGGAAAAATAAGGTTGCAATTTTTGCTGCCTTTCCTAATTATATATAATTATATATATGTGTGTGTGTATCTCTACATAGAAAGATGTGTGTGTTTTCATATGAATACACATATATACACATATATACATGCATGTATACACACATAAATACATCTTCCATACAAAAATTCAATTTTACAATCAAAGAAAATATGTAATATAATGTCTATAATTGAAAGCAATGTAGCACTATCTTATTGTAAGGATATAATGACCTGAAAATTAGAGTGATAATGATAAAGATGGTTGTATAATCATCATAATCTTGACACTTTCTGGAAGGGGATAGTCTTCTTCACAGATAAAATATTTTCTCAGTAGACTTACCCAAAATATGTCAAGCAGATGCTTGTCAGTTCCAGGCTTATCAACATGAAGGGTATTTTTAGTATCTTGTATAATTCATTTTCTTCTCTAATTGAATGTGTTTTCTCTTCTCATATTAGTATGTATAGCAATATTAGTATCTAGCTCATAAAGACTAATATAAATGCTATTATATTAATGAACACACGATTCCTACTCTTCCTTTTTTTTTGGATTAGTGATCTTACTATTTTTTTAGTTTTGTTTGTTTTTCTCTATTTTCAAAAATTTTTCCTCTTGAGGAAATTCTAACTAGACATGATACCAAATTATAACTACTCAAATCATAATTGGAATGGGGGGTAGAATTGGAGAGGATAAATGGAATAACCCATACATTTTATGTAACTCCAGAGGCTAAGATTTCTATAGTCCTCTAGAAAATTCAAATAATAGGGATATAGCTCATCAGGTAAAGCAACTAATGAAATTTTAGCATAAGTAAAATTAAATAACTGTTTATATTTTATTTATTTATTTTTTTTTGTTTGAGCAGTTATGAGTTTACAAAACAATTATGCATACCATACAGGATTGCAATATATCACCCCACCACTAAAACCTTACTTTGTTGTGACATATTTGTTACAAATGATGAAAGAACATCATCATACTCTTAATGCTATCCATAGCTCATTGCTTATATTTGATGTATTTTCCCACAAACCATCCTATTATTAACACCATGTATTAGTACTATATATTTGTTATAGTTCATGAGAGAACGTTCTCATATTTGTACTGTTAACCACAGTCCATCAGTCATCACAAGGTTTACTGAGTTATACAGTCCCCTGCCTTGTACAATCCATACAAAGTATATACCCAATGGCTCTCAGTTTCATCACAGAGTTATGCGGTTATCAGCTCAGTCCATTTCAGAAGATTTACTGAACTGCAAAAGGAATAATCCCATATCCCCTTATACCCCCTCATTATTGACTCTTAGCTTTGATATAATACCATCTTTGTCAATGCTGTAAAAATATTACATTACTATTAAAAATTGTCTAGATTTTACATTAGTTGTATTTTCGCATGTATTTCCATATTCTTAACTCCCTGTTAACAGAGGAACATTCTTTTATTTTGTGTTTGTCCTATTAACTACAATCATCATTCACCTCTGAAGTCATTATGTTATACAGTCCCTAGATCATCCTCTAGCTTTCTTTCAATGGACAATTGAAAGATCTATTCCTAACTACCCCTTCCAGCCACAATCACATTTGTAAATCAGCAGTGTTATATTCACTATATTATGTTACCATCAACTCTATCCATTTCCACACATATACAATCCACATTATTAAACATTCTACATACATTCAGCATCAGCTCCCCCTTCTTAATCCAAATTCTGTCTCCTTGTAAGCTATACCCTATTGTTTATCTCCATATGTTTACTCATTGTGTTTAGTTAATATTAGTGAGACCATAAAATATTTGTCCTTTGGTATTTGCCTTATTCCACACAATATAATGTCCTCAAGGCTCATCCTTTTTGTTGTATGCATCCCAAATTCATTTCATCTTACAACTGAATAGTATTCCACTATATGTATATACCACATTTTGTTTATACGTTCATCACTTGATGGACACTTGGGTTACTTCTATCTTTTAGCAATTGTGGATAATACCACTATGAATGTCATTGTGCAAAAGTCAGTTCTCATCTTTGCTTTCTTTATTCTGAATATATTCCTAGCAATGGGGTTGCCCAACTAAAGGCAGTTCTATATTTAGCTTCCTGAGGAACCACCAAACTGTTTTCCCCAGAGGCTGCAACATTTTTCATTCCCACCAACAGTGAAGGAGTGTTCCTATCTCTCCGTATCCTGTCCAAAATTTGCAATTTTCTGTTTTTTAAATAATGGCCATTCTATAAGGGTGAAATGATATCTCATTGTATTTTTGATTTGCATTTACCTAACAACTAATGGTGTTGAGCACCTTTTTATGTGCATTTTGGCCATTTGTATTTCTTCTTTGGAAAAATGTCCATTTCAGTCTTTTGCCCATTTTTTATTTGTATTGCTTGTCTTTTTGTCATTGAGTTTTATGGTCTTTTTATGTAACATGGAGATCAAACACTTACTGGATATGTGGTTTCAAAAATTTTTCTCCCATTGAGTAAGCTGCCTTTTCACCTCCTTGATAAAACCATTTGAAACACAAAAGTATTTAATTTTGAGGAGGTCCCATTTATCTATTTTTTTCTTTCATTGCTTGTACTTTTGTTTAAGGCTTCAAAAATCACCACCTACCACAAGATCTTGAAGATGTTTCCCTATATTTTCTTCTTGGAGTTTTATGGTTCTAACATTTATATTTAGCTTCTTGATTTATTTTCAGTTAATTTTTGTATAAAGTGTGAGATAGGGTTTCTCTCTCTCTCTCTCTCTCTCTTTTTTTTTTTTTTTTTTAGCTATATATCCAGTTATCCCAGCACCATTTATAGAATAGACTGTTCTGACCCAGCTGGGTGGGTTTGATAGCCTTGTCAAAAATCACTTGATTCAAGATGTGAGGATCTATTTCTGAATTGTTTAGTCAGTTCCATTGGCCAATATGTCTAGCTTTATGGCAATACCATGCTGTTAATACCACTGTAGCTAAGTAATACTTTTTAAAGTTAGGAAGTAAGAGTCCTCCAACTACATTCCTTCTTTTTAAAGACATTTTTGGCTATCCAGAGCCTCTTACCCTTCCAAATAAATTTGATATTGGCTTTTCCGTTTCTGGAAAAAAGGCTGTTGGGATTTTTATTGGGATTGCATTGAATATGTAAATCAGTTTGGGTAGAAGTGACATCTAAAAGATATTTAGTCTTTTAATCCATGAACATGAAATATTCTTCCATTTATTTAGGCCTTCTTTGGTTTCTTTTAGAAATGTTTTGTAGTTCTCTGAATACAGGTCCTTTATGTCTTGGTTAAGTTTATTCCAAAATATTAGATTATTTTAATTGCTATTATAAATGGAATATTCCTCTAATGTATTTTTAATCTTATTAATTGTATATTTCTTTCCCGTAAGCTCTGTTACTATTATTTGCAGGTTTTCAAATTGTTCTTTATAGCCACCCAGTGTCTTCTTAATATCCTTTGTCTCTTTAGCCATATCTTCCTTCAACTCCTTGAATTGATTTAGGGTGTTTGTGTGAACATCATTGATTAATTGTCTTAAATCCTGTATTTCATCAGGATTTTTTATTTGTTCCTTTGGCTGGGCCATACTTTCCTGTTTCATAGTATGGCTTATAATTTTTTTCTGATGGCTAGGCATCTTACTATGTTGGTCAATTTATTCTGATGGTCAATTTCTCTCTCTTCCCTAATGGTTTTGTTTCATGGTTCTTATTTTTGGTTCAAATTATTCTATAGCTTTAAAATTGTCTAGTTTAAGTTTTCATTGCAGGGCCAGGGACCCAATATTGGGTCAAAGACCAGATCCAAGGGGACATGGGATATCAGAGACTCCAGAAAGCTTTTTTGCTTCCTACAGTTTCCTGGCCTGCCAGCAGATGTCACTATTCCTGAAACTTTTGCACAGAAGTGTCTCTCTCAATCTGATTTGCTGGTGCTTCTGGACTGGCTAGAGCCAAGATTCAAGTGGGTTCTGCTGGCCAAACTCACTGAAGAGAAACCCACTCCCCACCCTCTGCTAAACCTTTCCTCTTCCCAGGAACACATCCATTCTCCTCTCAGCTGGCCATAGTGAGTCACAGGTTTTACCGAGGCTGTTCACCTTGACAGTGGGGCATGGATGCTATTCCCAGCCACAGGGGCAAGTAACACATAGTTTTCTTTTCATCCTCTTTGTCTCTCTTTCCCTGTCCATCCTGGATGATGTGTAGCACTCTTCTGGTATGCAAATCCCCAAAGCAACTCCCTTGGATAAATTTTTGCCCTTCTTCCATCCCCCCTGCCCCCTTTTTTTAAAAAAAAGAGAATTGAGCCCTGTTTATCTTCTCAGTTGCCAACTCCCTGAAAGTCTTTTTGGGAACTACTTTTTTTTAATGTCAAATATTAGGCAGGCCTGAACATAAAATTGTGTATGCATGCTCACTCATTCAACCCAAATGAAACCATTACCCGTACTCATAGAAAATATTTTTCATATATGCTATAAATAGAAAAACATTTTTGATAATAGCTCCTTAATTACAAAGGCTTTTTTTACTTTTCATGGGAACTTTTGTTCCTCTGAATTTCTTTAAACTACATTACAGTGTATGCTTTATTCAAGCAAAATGCAATTTCTCAGATTTTCACAGTATGTATTGAAAGTGAACTATGGATTATTAGAGAGTAAATCATTAGAATATGCAATTATTAATTAATCTATAGTATAAATACATGTCAGCCCTTTATTAATTAATTAATTTTTTTTTAAATATTAGAGATGTACATTTATAAAACAATCATGCATAACATACAGAATTCTCAATTATTACCCACCACCAACAGATTGCATTGTTGTGGAACATTTGTTACAAATGATGAAAGAATATCATCAAAATATTAGTACTAGGGAGTAATTGTAGCTCAAGTAGTTTACAACTTCTTGCCATGTATTAAGGCCATATTTGATCCTTGGTACCTCCTAAAAAAAAATTAATGCTAACTATAGTCTGTAACTTGCATTTGGTATATTTTCCCCATAAACCCTCCTATTATTAATGCCTTGTATTTGTATTGTATATTTGTTATAATTCATGAGAGAATGTTCTCATATTTGTACTGTTAACCACAGTCCACAATCTACCACAATATATATAAATATATATATATATTTAGGAGGTACGGAGAATTGAACCCAGGACCTTGTACATGTGAGGCAGGCACTCAACCACTGAGCTACACCTGCTCTGCAAAGTGTTTTGATTTTTTTTTAGGACCTCCACAATATTTTTATATGAATTTCTCCACTGCATAGAAAAGAAATCTTTCCTGTGGTCATTAGGAAAAAAAACATTGATTGCATGCTATATTATATAATTTGACACAGATAAATAGTAATACAAGAAAAATAAAAGGAATATTTGATGACCATTTCTTCTTCCCATTGAAGGTAAAATAAGATTAGATGTAAGTTAAGGTTTGAGACGTTTGTTTCAGGCTTAAGTTTTGAATGGCCAGGTAGAGTTCTTAGTTTTTATAGATGTTGAAAATGGGAATGAAATTAAAGTGCTGAGGCAACTTTTACTTCAAAAGTGCTTCCCAATAAAATTTACAAGGTCCAATAAAATTTCTATAAGGTATCAACTCCTGTCCATCTTCTCATATAACTCTTGGGATTTAAATGGATTAAGAAAGTGAAGAGAGAAATAACTTTCAAGATTATAATATTGCAATTAGTTATCTAAATAATTCTAAAAGAAACTGGCAACATTTGTGGTAAACATGATTTTAAATATGGTGTTTTTTAAATTTTTATGTCCTACTTTGGATTCAATGCAGAAAATAGTTTAAAGGGGACTTTTACAGTGACATAAGACTTTGTCTGTAAATGCAGCATCAACATTATATACAGAGAAGAAATCAAACAGTACAACAATAGATTAGATACAATCTTTATTTTCATCTTTCTAACAACTTAAATATTAAGTATGGATTGCCTAAGGTTGTCATTTTCAGCAGCTGTTATAGGAAATGTTACTGAATAATTGGCACTTTTCAAATAATTTGTATAAAGTGCCATTTGGTGGAGGGAATGACTGCACAGCCTTCCTCCTATAGACACTTATCTCTGTTCTCTGTTGTAAATAGATGCATATGGAAGTAAGCAATGTGGACCAAGATGAGCACACTCAGAATAGCACTGACTGCAAGTTTTAGAGAAGTTTTTTTAAGTCTCTTGAGCTCATTAGAGTTTATGGGGAAAAAATTAAACAATAAAAAACACATTATAAAGACTTTTGACTTCCATTAAGTTACTAAATTTCATTTTGATGTATTTTAATTAACACTGTATTGGTTAATAGCTCTCAGTCATGAAGACCTCAATATTTTACAATTAGACCACAAACTCTCCTCTTATGGAATCTGGAGGAATATCTTCTTGCTTAGTCGATATTATGGTTATCCAAATCATTTTAAAAGTTAAATCATGCTTTCTACTAGCTTTGCTGTTTATATCCATTTCCAGACAGTGAAGAAATAGAAACTTAGTATGTTATGAGAGGTAAACTAAACACAAAAGACTTTGTGCCAGACAATATGTTAGTTCATGTCAAAATCAGGATTATAAATTCTAGACTTCCATTATTCTGATAAATTAGAACATGCTGCTTTGGGACACATGAGGCACTACTCAATTAATTCCTAGAGTGGGTACTCTAAGAAGAAAGGTACAGTGGCATAATTTAGTCTGGAATTAGATGACCAAAATTTTAGTGTAGGCTCCATTATCTTCTGTGAACTTAGACAATGTCTATTAGCGTCTCTAAAACCCATTTTAAAATTGGAGATATTAATGCCTACCTGTTTGTTATGATAATTTACTGAATTATTGTTTGGAAAAGAGGTTTATAAACTGAAAAACCTGGTATAAATATTAGTCATCATTAGTGGAACAAAGTAAATATCTAAAAAGACCTAAAAGGCTTAAGGAAGTTAATGTTCTGTTTATTAAGTTTTGTTAAGTTTCATGAAAAATATAAATACCTGATTTCCTTAAATTTATTGGTGACTTTTTAAATATAAAATTGTTTGACAATATAAACTGATCTGTAGCTGCAATATGGAAACAAAATTTTAGCAAGATAAATACATACCATAGCACATAATTAAGTTATATTCAGACTCTTTTTTTGTAACATTCAACTTTATTTTTATAGAAGTCTTAGATTTACATTTACAGAAAAATTATGCCAAAAGTATAGGAAATTCCCATATAGTCCCCCAGCCCACACCCATAGTTTCCTCTATTATTGACATCTTAGATTACTGTGATGCCTTTATTGCAGTTGATTAACCAATATTAAAGTATTGCTACTTACCAAACACTAAAGTTTGCATTTTGGTTTACACTTTGTCCTGTACGGTTCCATAGGCCTTGACAAATGCATAATGTCATGTGTCCATCATTGCACTATCATACAGAAGAATCTCACTGCCCCAAGTATGCCCTATGTTCTACCCATTCTTCCGTCCCCCTCCCTTCTGAACCTCTGGCAATCACTACCTTTATATCAACATTACAATTTCTCCCATTAATGAAATATAATAACTACAATAACAATAAATCTATTTTAGCCTGTGGTTACACTCCCTCCTTATTATTGTTCATTCCTCGATCTTGAGGGATTTGGGATGATGTCCACGCTGCTTCAAGCTGAGAAAGGATTTAGATATTATGGGGCAGATGGAAGGAATTATTTTGCTTGCAGTTGTAGATACTCCTTGTTTTGGGGGATGGAACTTGTCCATCATATCATTTTGATGGATGTCCAGGTAACCCCAAAGAGCTGGAAAGTAGGAGTTGGCCACTACTCCTCTGGGATTCAGGGCTCAGCCAGCATATGAGCAATCTGAAGATTGAATTTTCTGAGAAATAGATATAACAGGTACATTGAAAATTATAGGGTTAGAAAAAAGAAGTAGAAGAAGCATGATTAGGGGAATTATAAATGAGTGTAACTCTGTTATACTGGGGAAATAGCTCATGATATATTCCTACATAGGGCACGTCGAAGGGGTGCTGATTTCATGAGGCAGTGCCTTGCCTTTGGTGTCTGGACATCCCTACAGCCCTTGGGAGCACTCTTGTTTGAGGCTTTGTTCCCAGTGGCAGTTAGTAAAATCTTTCTGAGACCTGTAAAAGTGTAACCTCCAGAATGATCTCCTGACTCATTTTGAAATCTTTTAGTCTTAAAAATTATTTTTTATTTAATGTTTTCCCTTTGGTCAAGGTATTTTTTCCAAATGCATCACTGGTTAGTGCTTAGTAATAATCCCTTAGTGTCAGGGAGGCTTATCCCAAGGAGTCATGTCCCACATCAGGGGGAAGGTAATGAGTTTATTTACTAAGTTTGGCTTAGACAGATGCCACATTTGAGCAAAAAGGAGATTTTTCAGGACGTAACTCTTAGGCAGTAATTATAATTAGGCTAAGTTTCATTTTTACAGGAATAAGGTTCATTTGTAGAAGCATTAAGATTGAGGACTTGGTATATAGGCCTGTTTTCTTTACTTAAGCATGGCTTATATATTGCAGATTTTTGCCATTTTATTTGAGAAAGAAGCAGGGAATGGGGTGGAAGTTTAGTATTTCATTAGCTGCTGTGTAGGCCTCTATCTATTGAGACAACATGCCTATGATAACATGAACACATTCATATCTCATAGAAGTTTTAAGTATATTTTCCCATATATTATCCCACTATCAATACCCTGTACTAGTGATGTAACTTTGTTATAGATCCTGAAAGAACATTCTTGTATTTGTATTCTTTACTACAATCTTCAGCCACATCAGAATTCACTGAGTTATAGTCACCCATTTTATCTTCTAGCATTTCTTCTAGCTTCATGGATGGGCCAAGACTTATCCTTTCAACCATGTTCACACTCACACTTCAGGTCTGTTAATACACTCATTTCACTGTGCCACCATCACCTCCATCCATTTCCAAACCATTATAATCAACAAAATTATAAATTCTGCACATATTAAGCATCAGCTCACCAATTTCTACTCCCGTTCTATCTCCTAGTAACCTATCTTCCAGACTCTACCTCCATGAGTCTGCTCACTATCCTTAGTTCATATCAGTGAGATGGTTCAATATTTGTCCTTTTGTGTCTGGCTTATTTCACTCAACATAAGGACCTCAAGGTTCATCCACGTTGTAATATGTGTCAAAAACATCATTCCTTCTGACAGTTGAATAATATTCAATTGTATGTATATACCACATTTTGTTTATCCATTCTTCGGTTGACGGACACCTCGGTTGCTTCCATCTTTTGGTAATTGTGAATAAGGTGCCTCTATGGACATGTGTGTGCATATATATGTTTATGTCCCTGCTTTCAATTCTTCTGGGTATATACCTAGTACTAGTAGTAGGATTGCTGTTATCATATGGCAATTATATACTTAGCATCCTGAAGAACTGCCAAACTGTCCTCCACAGTGGCTGCACAATTCTACATTCCTGACAGCAGTGAATAAGTGTTCCTAGTTCTCCCCTTTGTCTCCAGCACTTGTAGATTTCTGTTTTGTTTTAAATAGTAGACAATCTAGTAGGTGTGAAATGATCTCTCTTTGTAGTTTTGATTTGCATTGTACTAATTTATCCATGTGTTTTTATCGGGTAGATTAATACATTAATATTCAGTTTTATTTCTGATAAGACAGCTTACTTCAGGCATTTTGTCCTTATTTTTTTTTAAATATACTTTTTAGTTTTTTATTTGAAAAAGAAACTTAGATTAATAAATGTTACACAGAAAAACATAGGGGACTCCCATATGCCCAGCTCCCTAGCCCTCCCAAATTTTCCCACATCAACAACATCCTTCATTACTGTGGTACATTTGCCACAGTTGATGAGCATATCTTGGAGCATTGCCACTAAGTGATGATTATAGTTTACATTGTAGTTTATGCTCTCTCCTGCATATCTTTGCAATTTATCACAAGATATACAATGGCCCGTATCTGTCATTGCAATGTCATTCAGGATAATTCCCAAGTTCCCAAAATGCCCCCAATTACACCTATTTTTCCCTCTCCCTCTCCTCAGAACCTCCAGTGGCCACTGCTTCCACATCCATCATCAAAGTTCTTCCATTGCTAGGATCACAAGTCTACAGTAGAACAGCTGTAAGTCTACTCTAGTCTATCATCCATTACCCAGTCCTGAAGATTCTGTGATGGTGATGCCCACTCCACCTCTAATTGAGAGAGGACTTAGAACTCATGGGGCAGATGGATGGGACTTTCTTGCTTGCATGCAGATTCTCTCTGTTCCTTGAGATGGTCATCGTCAGTCATCATCTCCTTGTTAGTTATTTTTTATATGTCATATCTGTTTTTGTCTCTCATTTTCTTCATTGTACTGTCTTTTGGTTGTGGTTCATATTTTGGAATATAACTGATCTATCTCTTTCTCATTTCTGTTTGTCTATTTTTAAAATTCTTTATTGTTGGTAACCTGGAGTTTGTATTTAAAAATCACAGTCTAAACCTACTGGTTTGGAAGGATACCTACTTAATTTCTAGAGTATATACATTCTCTGCTCCCATATCCATCCATTTCCATTCTTTATGTTAATTTTTTTCACAAATTACCTCTTTATATTTTGCATGTCTGTTATATGGAAATATGATTACTTCTCTTTAATTGTATTCTACGTTTTAGAGGAAATAAAGATAGAGTTATGTACTGAGGACACAGTACTGTTTGATTTTACATTTACCTATGTAGTTATCTTTACTGAAGATCTTTTTACTTCTTCATAATGCCCCAAGCTACTGCCTCCTGTCTTTTCTTTTCTACCTAAAGATATCCCTTTAGCATTTCTTGTAGGGCAGATCTTTTGGTGATGAGCTCTTTCAGTTTTTATTTTTTCATAAATGTCTTAAACCTCATTTTTGAAGGACAGCTTTTCTGGATAAAGAATTTTTGGCTGGCAATTTTCCTCTCTGTGCTTAAATATGGCATACCACTGGCTTCTCACCTCCATGGTTTCTGATGAGAAATCTGAACTTAGTCTTATTGAGCATCTCTTATACATGACAAATTGCATTTTTCTCTTACTGTTTCCTCATCTTTTACATTTGACATTTGGATCAGTATGTGTTTGGAGTAGGTCTACTAAGGTTTTTTCCTGTTGACAGTACATTGTATTCTTGGACATGTATGTTTATACCTTTTATAAGTTTTAGAAAATTGTTGTCCATTATTTCCTCAAATATTCTTTCTGCCTCTTTTCCCTTCTCTTCTCCTGGAACTTCCATGATGCTTATGTTTGGACATCTCATGCTATCATACAGTTCCCTTAAACTCTGCTCAATTTTTTTCTATTCTTTTCTCTATCATTTCTTTCTGACTGTATGATTTTGATTCTGCTGTCTTTGAGTTCACTGATTTCTTCTGCCTGTTCTAATCTGCTGTTGCATGCTTCTAGGGAATTTTTAATATCCATTATCATGTTTTTCATCCCAATAAGTTCTGCTGTTTCATTTTATGCTTTCTAATTATTCTTTTAGTCACACATTGTATTAAAAGATATTAATAAAATATCTTTTAGCACTATATCCATACTTAGTTGATTCTATTCAACTCCTTGTATTGATGTTGGAGCTTTGATTGAACATCTTTGATTAGTTGTTCAAAGTCTGTATTTCCTCTGAAGTTTTATTTTCTTCCCTTGAATAAGCACTAGTTTCCTTTTTCTTAGTAGGGATTGTGATTTTTTTGCTTATGTCTGGGTATCTGACTATTTTGATATGCTAAATCTGAAGGCCAGTTTCTCCTTCTTGTCTAATGTTTTATTGTAGATTGTCCATATTTCAAGGCTTTTCTTCAATAGTTGTTATAACTTATACCGTGCCTTTAGAGCAGCCTGTGTTTAATTTTTATTGCTAATTCAAAGAACACCTTTCTATTTCATCGATATGCATTGTGATTGCTATTTTCCTTGCTTCTTTTATCATGATCTGGGAGATTTTATATAACACTGAAAATATCTTTTTTATAGGTAGAGAAACTAAAATAAATTACTTAAGAAAACAAAGTACTAACCACTTTATATAGGAGTTCTTATTATCACAATTTCTCCTATGATAATTTGTCCATTTGGATTTTTTAATTAAAATTTTCTTGGTTCTAATTTATTTTATTTTTCCAGTGCTTTAATAGAGAATTTTGTCAAGAAATCTCTTATATTTCTCTTCCTCATACTTTATCTATTGAAAAATCTAAGATGACTATTAAATTAAATTCCTGAGCCCCAACCCAGACTTATTATTTTTGATTTCAGCTAATTTTTGGAAAATATTCACATGATTGTGTGAGCTCCTGAGTTAAACTATGTGCATTCCAATCAAATCCCACAAATTATTATCTGTAATTCTGCACAAATTAGTTAATTCCAAACCTGACTTTTTTTAGGTAGATCATTTCCTTACTGACATTATTTAAACTTAACGAAATTAAGCATTTAGAAAATCTTAGGGAAAATATTTTCTTAAAAACTAAGTGAGAAAATAAGCAATTGTAGCATGGTCAGGGTGTATAAGTTTAATATAGAATATCAATTAAACTTTTATATACCAGCAAAAAATATTTGTAAAGTTAAATAAAATAATGCATTTACAAATAGAATTATAAAAGAGTAAGCACCAAAACATCTATTAAGTGAAACAAATACCAAAAATTTTTAAATGAAACTTGCAAAATATTTCAAAGAAATTATGGAAGACTTGAGTAAATCGAGATAGATACAGTAATATAACTGATTTTGAATACAAAAGTGATAATCACAGACAAATCCTAATTCTGAATATCTGCAAATATCCTAAATTTAATTTTTAAAAGAGAATTAATATACCTCTAGTAAATGGAAATCATATGGTGACAAAGGTGGTTCAATAGTAGTAAATCTGTCAATATAACTAAAATAATTAATGGTTTAATTGAAAATAAATTACTTTCTTAGTTGATGACCGAATATTACATGATATAAGTCCATGTCTTTTGGCAGAGAGAAGAAATGGAAGAATATTCTATTTTTCAACAAATATAATTAAGAAAGAATGATTTTTTCATTTATGCATAATGAGGAAAATTATAATAACGGCAACTTTGTAAAAAGAACCAATGTATTACAAAAAGAAGAAAATGTGTTTTTATAAATTCTAACCTCAGAATTATAAACTTTTAAACAGAAAACATGAAATTGGGGTATTTTTAAGTATTTACATTCATTTGTTAATTGTGTATTTAATTTTCCTCTTCCTAAAAAGTCAAACATACTGAATTTATTTTTATTGAGCATTTTTAAAAATTGAAAATATATGAAGGAGACAAATAATTCAGAAAAGTGTTCAGGTTTCCTCAGTGATCCCTCCTCTTTAGCATTGTTACCGTGAAACAAACAAAAAATTCCACAATAGCAAAAGCTTTACCTGTTGTGGATAATCCAATATTTTGTATTTTTGTCTTTCTCTTGACAATGGTTTCTTTTATGCTGATTTATGCTGTAGGGTAATTTATACATAAAGTGGGACTGAGATAATTTATCAGTACTATGGCTGGTATTCAAATTATTTGGAAAACAAATGAAATATTGAAATTCAGATTTATCCACACTGTGGGAATATGTCTGTAAATCCTGTAAGTGCTATCATCATCAATAATGTACATTATTATTCATTCAAAAGCAATAAATCATTTATTGGAGGAAAATGCTGGAGTGGCTAGTCAGTCATTTGTTCTGAGTATTTCTGATTTGATAGTCATTTGTTCTGATTTGAAAGATGCACTAATCAAGGGAAAAGTGGGTTACTATGCTATTATTAATATTGGATTGTAAGTAATGTTTTAATTTGTAGAAATGTTAAAATATGAAATTATATACATCAATACTTATTTTATACTAATAATGCATTAACACATCTTCTCAATATTAATTTATCACTTGGTTGTTGAATGAACTATGTAGATCTAAAAAATGTAGAATCTAGACATAAGGAAAATTCCACTTTCCATACAATATGGAGCAGCAAGGATGGGATTTATCTTCCTACTAGAAAGTAATAATTGGACAGAATATCTTAAAAGATGGCTCTCAGGATATTGGATATTAGGCATTGAAGAATGGCAATCCTTAGGAGACAGGAAACAAATGATTGCCTCAGTTTCTGACCTAGAGAAAGTTTCCAGGATACAGCACAGGATGGAGGAGAAAAGGCAGAACCAGAAGTCTCCCTGAGTGGATTGGGTGAAACCAGGGAAGCCAAAGCAGCTAGAGTTTTCTAAGACAGAGTACCAGAGAGGAGAAAGCAGCACAGAGATTTCTCTTAAGTATTCAGTTGTATACTCATCAGTGTTTGCATGTAAGGGTACCGCTAGAGACCAGAGAAAGAACTACACAAAGAAGCAGAAAAAGCAGCATTTGGAGCACATAGAGGGATGGGGATATGCCAGTTCTCACCAGCCAGACTGGAAAACCTCATAATTCCATAATGAGAAGTTTAAAAAAAAAAAAAAAAAAAAAAAAAAAGGCAGTTGAAACTGACCAAAAAATGACATAGATGATAGAATTATTAGAAAATGACATTAAAATATTACTCCATGTGTAAAAGAAGCTAGATTAAAGACTGAATATATAACATAGAGATATGGAAGATATAGAAAAAGATCCACATCAAATTGCTGGATATTAAAACTACAGTGTTTGATGTGAAAATTATGCTAGATTGGATTGAGAGGAGATTAGACATTGTAAAATTAAAGATTAATTAGTGAAATTAAATACATAGCAGTAAACACAATCCAAATTGAAACAGAAAGAAAGAAAAATTTTTAAAAATGTACAGTTTCAGTGATATATGGGACAATGTGAAAAAAGCCAAATATTCCTGAATTGGATTCCTTAAGGAAGTAGTGGCCATTTTGTTCCCCAGATTTGATAAAACCTCTCAACCAAGAGACCAAGAAGCTTAACAAACCCATGGGGAAAAAAAAAGCATGAAGAAAATAAAGTACACCATAATCAAATTCCTTAAAACTAATTGTTTTTGTTTGCCAAAGGGCTCCTGATGCAAAGTACCGGAAATGTATTGGCTTTTATAAAGGGGATTTATTTGAGGTAAAAGCTTACAGTTTTAAGGCTGTGAAAAATCCAAGTCAAGGTACCATAAGAGGTGCCTTCTCACCAAAGTCAGCTGCCACATGCAGAATCAAGATGGCCACCCATCTCTGACGAGGTCTCTGCCTTTCTGCAGCTATAGGCAAACCTGGCATAGGTCTTGTCTCTTACTGGGACCTCCTCTCTTGGTCTTCAATGCTCTGCTCTCTTTCTGGGTTCAGTTTCAAGCTATCAGGCATATGATTTATCTATTTTTGGGCCATAGCTCTTTGAGCCACTCAGGGGCTGTTTCCCTGCAGTCCTCTCTCTCATCATAGTGGGATCAATATAATAATACAACATGATGGCTCCTTTTTGTCTGTGTCTCTCTCTGTGTTTCTGTTTATGTCGGACCCAGCAAGGGGGCGGAGACTTAACCTGAGTCATTCCTCATTGACATAGTCCAATTAAAAGCATGAAATCAATCTTAACAAGTAATCTAATCAAAGGATCCTCAACCAAATTTAATGCAGTTAAAGAGTATCACACTACAGGAATAGATTCATTTACAAACATACTCTTTCTCCTTTTGGAATTCATAAAATAATCTCAAATTGCCATACTCCACCCTCTGAATCCCAAAAAGACATGTATTTCCATATGCAAAATACATTCATTTCATCACAATATCTCAAAAACATTAAATCACTCCAGTACAAAATCTCGTATAAAATATGACTCAAAAATCCCATTTGACTATAGACTTGTGAAACTTACAGTCCTGAAAATCTGCAGGGCATATTAAATTAGATTTAAAAGTCTGAGAGCCATCCTTAGAATGATGTCTTCTTCTTTTCAGGATCTCATGGACCCACCCCTTCCAAGGGTTTGCCCAATGGCCATTTTCTCAGTTCTACCCTTTTCAAGCACCTGGGTGGCAACCAAGCTCCAGACCTTACCCTCCAAGAACATTGGGGTGATGGCCACACTTTCCTCAATCTCTGGGGGACAGTTTCAACTCCCCTTAGTACAGTGAGGTGATGGCAACATTTTCCCTAAACTCTGGCATACAAGCCCAACTTCCTCAGGACAGTGGGGTGATTATCTGACTCTCTCTAACCACTAAGGAATGCGCATCACCCTCTCTGTAGCCTGGGGCAGCCAAATTCTCCCTCAACAATCAGCTGGAGGATCCACCCTCTTCAAATACTGGGACAAACTCACCCTTTCCACACACATGGGTGGGAGCCTACTCTTGGCCCGAGGAGGTGTCTTAATTCCAGACCTCAGCTTCTATAGTTTTCCTCTTATAACCATTTTTCCTTCAATCTCTTCCCTCCCTTTCCCTTTTTTAAAAAAATTTATTGAAGTATGTCATTCATACACGAACATACATAAACAATAAATGTATAATGAAAGTTGTGAACTTACAAAACAAACATGCATAACATCATACAGGGCTCCCATACATCACCCCACTACCAATACCTTGCATTGCTGTGAAACATTTGTTAGAAATTTTGAAAGAATATTGTCAAAATATTACTACAGTACTAATTCTAGTTCATACCTTGAATTTGCTATATTTTCCCCCAACCCACCCTACTTTTTAAATTTACTTTTATCCATTTTTACCACAGCCCCCCCCCACCGTTTTTGCTGTTTTTGTATCCATTCGAAGGGCAATTCTCTGTGTTTGTTTCCTGCCTTCTCTTCTCATCTCTCTCCTGTCTTCACCGGGATTCAATCCTTGGAATCTCTGATGTGGGAAAGCAGTGCCCCACCTCCTGTGTCACCTTAGTTCCTGGTTTTTCGGCATGTCTCATCTTGGCTCTCCCTTGTGTCACTCTCCTGCTATGTCATCATCTTGCTGTGTGGCTTAGTGGGGCCTGATGGTGCACCTGCGTGTAGGACCTGGGGGGCTCACCCGCTCGTGGGGCCTGGTGGCACAGCTGTGCATGGGTCCTGGCAGCACGAGTGCCTTCTATATTTTCTTTTTTTTTTTTTACCGGGAGGTCCTGGGGATCCAACCCAGGTCCCTCCATATGGGAGATGGACTCCCAACCATTTGAGCCCCATCCACCCCCCTGCTCTATCTCTTAAGGTTGACCAGAGATATCTAGAGTTATAGTCATTTCCCATACAGAATGGTCATATAATAAATCAGGCTTGGTTTATCACCAAAAACCAGACCTAGGGAGAAAAACTAGGTCTAGGGATACATGCATGGTTTCTAATATAGAGAATGTTTAGCCTACCCTGATTATCACAAAACCAGGACAATGAGAAAATTCACATCTTCCCTTTTCCATTTTATTCCAGGCTGACAGTAGTTTCATTCATATAGAACTTGTAAAAACCTTGTCGGTTTAGCATGCAGGAAACAGGGGTCTAAGCTGTCAGACAGTAAGACTTTCCACAAGTCCTTCCTGGATAATTGCATTTCCAATCCTGATTTACAAGTTCCAATTTAGTTAAGTCTTCACATGGGCCAGCATCCTCTGGGGGCTTGTTTTCTGGAAGCTTGGGATTTCCCAAATCAGTCTCTGGTTTCTTTGAAATACAACTTCCTAACAGTTGAGTTCTCATCTTATCTCTTTCCTCTTGCATTTTGCTATAAGCTGTAAGAAGTCAGACCACATTTTCCACATTTACTTTGAAAATCTCCTCAGCTAAATATCCAAGCTCATCATTTTCAAATTTTGCCTTCCATTTTACATCAGTAGTCAATCTTGACAAGTTCTCTGTAACTTTAAAATACGAATCACCTTTCCTCCAGTTTCCAATAATAGTTTCATCATTTATTATAAGGCCTTATCAGAAATAACTTTAGTGTCCATATTCCTACCAACAGTCTCTTCCAAGCAATCTAGGCCATTTCTAACTGGCATCTCACATTTCCTCCAATAAAATGCCCCTACTCATTTATAAAACTGTTCCATCATTTTTAGTAATTGCAGCAGAATGACCCTACTCTCTCAGTACCAATTTCTATTTCAGTTTGCCAAAGGATTGCTCATGCGAAGTAACATAAATGTGTTGGTTTTTATAATGGGGATTTATCTGGGATAAAAGCTTACATTTCCAAGGCCATGAAAGTACAACTCAAGGCACAATAAGAGGTGCTTTCTCACCAAAGTCAGCTGCCACGTGTGGAAGCAAGATGGCCAACAGTCTCTGCAGAGGTCTCTGCTTTTGTGCAGCTTTGGCCTCCTCTCATCACCGTTGCTCTGCTCTCCTCCTGAGTTCCTCTGCAAGTTCATCATGTGGCTTATCTATTCCTGGGCCTCAACTCTTTGAGCCTCTCCGGGATTTCTGTTGTCCTGCAGTCTTTTCTCGCATCATGGCAGGATCAATAAAACATGGCAGCTTTCCTTTTATCTCTGTCTCTCCCTAGGATTCCATTTATATCAGACCCAGCAAGGGGGTGGAGACTCAACCTCGGTCAGGCCTCATTGGTGTAGTACAATCAAAAGCCCTAAATAAATATTGTCATATAATCTAATCAAAGTCTTCTCAAACAAATTCAATGTAATCAAAGATTATCACACCTACAGGAATAGATTAGTTCACAAACATAAGCTTTCTCTTTTGGGGATTCACAGAATAATCTCAAACTGCCACACCAATGATAAGTTAAAAAAAATAAAAGAAAAACATTCCGTTATGTACAGAGGAACAAAGATAAGGGTGACAGTAGATATCTTTTTAGAAACAATGCACACAAATAGACTGTGAAGTAACATCTTCAAGTATCAAAAGAAAAAAAGTTCTGATCTCAGAATTCTCAATGTGGCAAAAATATTTTTCAAAATTAAAACTTTAAAAAATATACATAAGGTTGAAAATTTTCAACACTGGAAGAATTACACTACAAGAAATATTAAAAGAAGTCCTTGAAGGAAGAGGGCAGAGGATACACTGGATCTACATAAGGGTATACAGAGCACTGGAAAAGGTAATTAAAATATAATTTAAATCTCTTTAAAAGAAAATTGATTTTAACAAAAACTATAAAAACATATTTTGGGCTTTGTAAAATATGTAGAAATAAATTGTATGAGAAAAAGAAAACAAAACCCAAGAAGGGAAACATGGAAATATGCTTTTATATATTTCCTATTTATGGAGAAGTGTATTATCATTGGAGTGTAGATGTAATAAATTAAAAAGTATGAAAGAAATCTAAAATAATACAACAAAGAGTTAAAGCTAAAAAGACAACAAAAGAGGTAAAATACAATCATAATTAATACAATAAAATGTAGAAAGAATAGAAAGGATGAACAAAACACAGATAAGGCAAATTGTTAAATAACTAACTAAAATCCAAAACACTGACAACACCAAATGCTCTTGTGGATGTGAGGCAACCAGAAGACTCATTGCTGGTGTGATACAAAATGATAAGCCATTTTGGAAGCTAGTTTGGCAGTTTCATGCAAAGTTAAAATAGGCTTAGCATGAAATCTAGCAAGTGTGCTCCCAAATGAGTTGAAAACTAATGCCCAAGCAAAAAATGAACATGAATGTTTATAGCAGCTTTATTTATAATAGCCAAAAGTTGGAAGCAACCAAGATATCTATTTGGTTTTAGTATTTTGTGGACCTCAGAAAATTATGTTCTTATATTGAATTTATTATGAAGCTTTGATTAGATAAGTTAAGGACCATTTAATTAGATAGTTCCAGTAGGGCATGGTCCAGGATGGGTCTTAATCCTCTGGTTGGAGTCCTTCATAAATGGAGAAACAAAAAAGCCACAGATACAGAAAAAAGTGGTAGACATAGAGATAAATCTTGAGAGGCTAAGAGAGGTCACAGAGGCCAGAGGCCAGACGCCAGAACCAGCAGAGTACAGAGGTTCCAAGAGGATGAGAGAGAAGGTGGGGGAGCTGTGGGGCAAACAGGTGTGGGGAAGCCCAATCAACTGGGAAAGAAGAGCCTTTTCCTCAAATGGTGCTAGGAGAACTGGATTTCCATATCCAAAAGAAGGAGAAAGGATCACTATCTCATGCCCTATACAAAAATTAACTGAGGATGGATCAAAGACCTAAATATAAGAGCCAATACCATAAAGCTCCTAGAAGATAATATAGAGAAACATCAACTATATCTTGTAGTGGGAAATGGTTTCATAAACTTTACACCCAAATCACAAGCAATGAAAGAAAATATAGATAAATGGGACCTCCTCAAAATTAAAAAACTGTTGTGTTTCAAAGGAGTTTGTTAAGAAAGTGAAAAGGCAGCCTACTCAGTGGGATAAAAATTTGGGAACCACTTAACTGATAAGTGTCTAATATCCAGCATATATAAAGAAATCTTACATCTTAAAAAGACAACCCATTTTAAAATTGGGCAATAAATTTGACGGGACACTTTTCCAAAGAGAAAATGCATATGTCTAAAAAGCAACATGAAAAGATGCTCAACATCATAGCTATTAGGGAAATGCAAATCAAAACTACAATGAGATATAATCTTACCCATATTAGACTGGCTGTTTTTTTTTTAAAGTTACTTAGATTACATAAATGTTACACAAAAAATATAATGATTCCCATATGCCACACTCCCCACACCTCCCACATAAACATCCTTCATTAGTATGGCACATTCATTGCAATTGATAAATGTATCCTGAGGCTTTGCCATTAAGCATGGCCCACAGTTCACATTGTAGTCTACACTCTCTCCCACACAGTTCTGCATGTTATGTGATGATATAAAATGGCCTATATCTGTTGTTGCAGCATCACTCAGGACGATTCCCAAGTCCCGAAAAAGCCCTCATATTACAACTGTTTTTCCCTCTCCCTGACCCCAGAGCCTCCAGGGGCCACTGGCTCCACATCATTGTTGTAATTTCTTCCATTGCTAGAATCACAATATATCTATAGTAGAATATCAGTAAGTCCACTCTAGTCCATAACTCTTCCCCCAATCCCGAGGTTTCTGGGATGATGTCCACTCTACCTCCAATTGAGAGGGGCATTATATCTCATGGGAAGATGGATGGGACTATCCTGCCTGCAGCTTCAGACTCTCTCCATTTCCTGGGATGGCCGTTGTTCATCATCTTCTCCCCGTCAGTTGTTCTTGGTGAGTACAATGAGCTGTAGAGTAGGTGTTGCAACTCCACCAAGGTTCTGGGCCCAGCTGGTACAAGGACAGCCCAAAGACTCAAGTTTCTGGACATACACCTACAAACTCCAGCACCAATTATAGGTTTAAATAGAAGGGACAGATGAGCCATGTGCAGGGAAGACATGATTGAGTCTAACTCTGTCACTCTCAGGAACAGAAACTCCAAAGTTGGGCCCACTGGCAAGGCACCAAACTGCAGAACTATCCTCCCTGACCATAGGATGTGGGTGTCTCCAGAGCCCTCAGGAGCCCCACTATTTGGGGTAGTATCCACTTTGGAAGTCTATGAGATCCTGCTGAGACATGCATAAGTGTTACCTCTGGGATGACCTCCTGACTCACTTTGAAGTCTTTTAGCTATATATACTCATTTGTCTTTACCTTTCCCCCCTTTTATTCAAGGTCTTTTTCCAGTTGCATTGCTAGTTGGTGCTTGGTAGCAATCCCTTGGTGCCAGGGAGGCTCATCCCCGGGAGTCATGTCCCATGCCGGGGGTGGGGGGAGGAGTGGGGGGGTAATGCATTCATATGCTGAGTTTGGCTTAGAGAGAAGCCACATTTGAGCAACAAGGAGGCTTTCAAGAGGCAACCCTTAGGTACCCCATAACAATAGGTTAAGTTTCAATTTCAAGAGCAAAGGCTCATAAGCCTAGTCATCAATATCAAGGGCCCATCATTGGATCATCCTCCTTCATCAGTCACTGCCCCTGCACTTGGGGGATTGTTGCTGTTCCCTTAGAGAATGTGGCAGAGCTCTCCAGAATGGGAATTCAGTATTCTCTCGGTTATTGTGTGAGACTCCACCCACTGGGACAATGCCCCATGAACATTTGAACATTTTTATATACCTTATATGTATGCTCAAGTGAAATTCCTCCCATGCGTCCCCCGTCACTGACAGCCTACACCAATTATCCTCCCCCACCTCAGTTGTAACCCTTCTGTGATCCAACACTTCTTCAAAAATGAAGCCATTACAATAGCCAAATACAATTAATAGGGAAATGAAACAATAACAATAAGTTTAAATATAAAAAAATAAAATACATAAAAATTAAAAAAAAACTAAAAATACAATAAAATGAAAAGATTGGGATATTAAAAAAAATGAAAAATATATTTTTTAAAACTTTCTTTTGACATTTTGTCACTGCAATATCTGGTGTCCTGTCTGTACATGGCACCTTCCCCCACTCATTCCCCAGTGTCTCACTATTTTTCATTTTGTTTTCAAAGAAGTTTTAGGTCACAGCAAAGTCACACACAGAATACAGGAGACTTTTTTATACCCAACATCCTTCCCCTTTCCTCCCAACCCATATTAAATACCTTTTTATTTGTGGATGGTACTTTTGTTATAACTGATATACAAATAGTGAAACATAGCTACTAAACATGGTCAATGGTTTACATTATGATTTACATTTTAGACCATACACTTTTATAAATTTTGATGATATTTACCATGTCCTGTGTCCATCATTGTAAGATCATGTAGAATACTTCTACTGCCCACTAAAAACCCCCTGTTTGATCTATTCTATTCCTCCCTCCTCCTCTCCTTGGGGCCCATGGCGACCCCCTGGCTTCACACCTTGGATGATAAGGAAAATAAAACAGGAAACTACAAGTGTTGGAGAGGATGTAGAGGAATGAGAATACTCATCAACTGCTGATGGGAATGGAGAATGGTGCAACCATTGTGGTGCCTGGTTTGGCAGTTCCTCAGAGTGCTAACTATAGAATTGCCATATGATCCAGCAATCCTACTACTAGGTATGTACCCAAAAGAATTGAAAGTAGGGACATGAACTGATATATGTACACCAATGTTTATAGTGACATTATTCAGTATTGCCAGAAATTGGAAGCAACCCCAGTGTCCATCAACAGAAGAATGGATAAGCAAAATGTGGTATATATCTACAATGGAATATTACTCAGCTGTAAGAAGGAATGAAGTTTTGACACATCCAACAACATGGGTGAATCTCCAGAACCTCATATTGAGTGAAGTAAGCCAATCATTAAAGGACAAATATTGCATGACCTCACTGATATGACCTAAGCATATTGAGCAGACTCAGGGAAATAGGAGTCTGGACGATAGGTTAGCAGGAGAAAGGAAGAGAACAGAGAATGGTAAGCCAATGCTCAATCTGAGCATACCCTATGATAAGGTGGAAGTGGGTGGTTTGGAAGTGAATAGGGGTGATTATGCTGCAGGGATGTGGGTGGGGTGCATGTTGCTATAGTGTAATGGTGAGCAGGGTTGGGGGGTTGGGTTGGACTATCCATGGATATGGGGGAAGTGCTGGTAGAAAGAACATGTGAACTCTGGGGAGATGGAAGTCCATAGTTGAAAATAAAATTGTGGGAATATACTTTTGGCAAATATGGCAGGGAAGGATCACTGGGCAGATGTGTGGGAAAGGGTATATCTGGGGCATGCTTCTGTGGAATATGAGTGTGTTCATCTTGTCATAGGGTGTTATCTCAGTGAGTGGAGACCCACACAATAAACAACAAAATATTAAACTCTCATCCTGGGAAGTCCTGCTACATTCTCAAACAGAGGGTCAAGAATCTCTTGAGAAAATACGCAGTGCCTAATAAAAGAAAACAGACCTATATATGAAGCCCTCGATATTAGTAAATGTAAATATGAACCCTTGTTCTTTAAAATTTAAACAGACTAATAATAACTATTGCCTAAGAATTACTTCCGGAAAACCTACTTGTTACTCAAATATAGTCTTTCTCTAAGCCAAACTCAGCAAATAAATGCACTACCTACTTCTTGGCATGGGATTTACTCCTGGGGATGAGGCTTCCTGGCACCAAATGATTAATACAAGCACCAACCAGAGATGCATTTGGAAAAAGACCTTGACCAAAAGCAGGAAACAACAAATACAAAAGAGTTTTTACAGATTTCAAAATGAGTTGCGAGGTCATTCCAGAGGTTACACTTATGCATGTCCCAGGCAGATCTCACTCCACTGGCACTGTGAACAAAACCTCAAATAGGGGTGCTCCTGAGAGCTCTAGAGCCATCCGGACACTATAGGGAAGGCACACAAATCCCTTGATATGAGCAGTCTGTTGGTGGGCCTTATCTTGAAATTTATGACAACATATTTCCCCAGTGTAACAGAGTAGGACTCATTTATAATATCCCCACATGATTCTTCTACCCCTTTTATTTGAGCATATAGTTAGCACTATACCCTTTAAATATATGTCTCAGGGACTTAAATCTTTGGTCTATTCTTTTTTTTTTTTTTTTTTTTATTATGGGTAAAAATCAAAATTCTCACAATACATACAAACATTTGTAAAATGATATATAAATATATATGCATATATGTGTATTTGCTTACAAAAATGTTATTTTTTATATATATACATACATATATTTTAAGAGGTGCTTAGATTACCTAAAATATTATACGGAACCCACTCAGATTCCCATGTTGCCCACCTCCCACACCTCCCACCACATCCAACACAAACATCTCCCATAGTGTGGCCCACCAACCTCAATGAACTTACACCTCCTGGAGCCTTGGTCTATTCTTATGATAGTTGACCCTTGCATCTCAGAAGAGTTGCAGCCGATGCCTACTCTCCAGATCATTGGACTGGCCCAGGACAACTAACAAAATGATAATGAAAGACAATCCCCATCCCAAAAAACAGGGAGTATCTACAACCACAAGCAAAACAGTTCTTCCCATCTGTTGTGTAAGATCTAAGACCCCTCTTAATCTGAGGCAGAGCAGGCATCACCATCTCAAAATCTTCAAGGTTGAGGAATGAACAAATACAATGGAGGAATGAAACCATGGACAAAGTAAAGTTATTAATATTGTAGTAATGGAAGACCCTGTAACAATTTTATAAAGATAGAGGTTACCAGAGGTTCTGAGAGGAGGGGAAGGGAATAATAGGCAGAATGTAGGGTATCTTTAGGGCATTGGGATTAAGTGTAAACCACCACAAAAATTGTAGACCTTGGGTAGTAGCAATGCTTCAATATTTATTCATCAGTTGTAACAAATATACCACCTAACTGTAAGGTGTTATTAATAGGGGAAGATGTGGTAGGGGGTGGGGTATATGGAAATCCCTTATACTTTCAATGTAACTTTTCTGTTTTCTATATCTAAAACCTCTTTAAAATTAAAGTTTAATATATTAAAAAAAATATATCAACAGTCTAAACATTTCATTTAAAAGGCTAGACCCATTTTAAATATAAAGACATAAATAAGCTGAAGATATGAATCAAAAACTGAGAGAACTGCAAGGGACAATAAACAAACCCAAACATATAGCTAGGTAATTCTCCCAGTAATTAATTACACAAGTGGATCAAACTTCAGCAAAGACATAGACTTGAGCAATTCTATCAACCATCTGGACCTAAAAGAGGTTTATAGAAGACTCCATGCAATAACAGGAGAATATCATATGCACAGATATTCTGGGCTACTTAAAAAACTCAATAAATGTGAAAGACTCCACATAACACAAAGTACATTACCTAAACACAATGCATTTAAATTAGAAATCAGTAACATAAAGGTATCTGGTAACTGCCCCCCATATGTAAATTAATTATCACACTTCTAAAATAACCCATGGTTCAAAGAATAAATTTAAAAATACATTAGAAAGTATTTTGAATTGAATGAAAATGAAGTCACATCATAACAAAGTTTGTGGGTAACTAAATCAGCAATTCGAGAGAAATTTATAGCATTAAATAACTATATTTAAAAAGGCGAAAAGTCAAAACAAGCAAACCTGAAACGTAATTTTTGATCTATACTTCATACCATATGCAAAAACTAACTCTATATGGAACATAAATTTAAATGTAAGCCCGAAATTTATAAAACTTCTAGAAGAAAACAACATATTTGTGAACTGAGGTTAAAAAAAGAGTTTTTATAAACAACAAATGCACAATTCATAAAAGAAAAAAATGATAAATTTGACTTCATCAAATTTAAAATTTTTAGCTCTTCAAAAGGAACTTTTAAGAGAATGAAAAAAGAAAATCAATAGCCTGGGAAAATTATTTGCAAATCACTTCTGTAATAAAGGGCTTGTATCCAGAATAACTTTAAAAACTGTCAAAATAAATAATAACAGACTAACCCAAGGAAAATGGGCAAAAAAAATTGAAATGATTCCTCACCAAAGAAGGTATATGTTTTTCAACTTAGAACATATAAAGATACACAACATAGTTATTCATCAAGGAAGCACAAATTTAAACAACAGTGTGATACCACTGCTCATATATTAAAATGTCTAAATTTAAAGAACCTGACCAAAATAAGTGTTATCAAGTATTTGGAGCAACAGAAATGCTCATACCTTCCTGTTTGGCATATCAAAATGTTACAGCTGCTTTGCATAATAGAACTCAGCCATTAAACTCTGGGATCTAGTCATTTCCCTGATGGATATTTACTCAAGAGGAGTGGAAGTAGATATCCATACAAAGTCTTGAACATGACTTTTCATAGCAGTTTTATATGTAATAGCCAAACACCAGAAACAACCTCAATGTCTATCAAAAGGTGAATGGATAAATCAATTATGGCATATTATTCATAAAATGGAATACCATTCAGCAATTTTTAAAATATTAATGGACTATTGGTACATTCAACAACAAGGTTGGATCTCAATATGTTACATGAAGAAAGCCAGAAAAAAAAGATTACTTACTATATGAGTCCATTCATACAAAATTCTAGAAAATGCAACTCTTCTATAGTGACAGAAAGAAGATCAGTTATTGCTTGGGGATGACTGGAGATTGGGAAAGATGGGAGAGAGATCATAAACTGTGTAATGGATAGGTTGGCTATCTTTATTGTATTGATGACTGCACTGCTACACATAAATATCAAATCATATCAAATCATACATTCTATATATGTGCAGTTTATTGCATGTCAATTATATTTCCATACTTTTGTTTTAAAAAATGTAAAAAGAAATACATGGTAACTAATGTTTGAATTTCCAGTTTTATATGGTTTGACTTCATCTTATAGTTCATCTTCAGTTAGGCCTTTGAGTTGGAAGGTGTCTTTTTTAACAAAATATGCAAATATTTACCTCTAATTTTCTTTCATATCTTTCATTTTGTAAGAGTGACATATCAATGCATGTATCAGATCAAAATCATTGTGAAAAAAATTAACTGACATCTCCCACAAGTGTGGCCCACCACCCTCAATGGACTTACACACCCTGGGGCCTTGCCACCAACCATAGACCACAGTTCACATCGTAGACCACACTCTCTCCCACACAGTTTGTGTGGGATGTGGTGGGAGATGTGGGAGGTGGGCAACATGGGAATCCCAGTGGGTTCCGTGTAATATTTTAGGTAATCTAAGCACCTCTTAAAATATGTTTATATATATAAAAATAACATTTTTGTAAGCAAATGCACATATATGCATATATATTTATATATCATTTTACAAATAGGGGTATGTATTGTGAAAATTTTGATTTTTACCCACAATAAAAAATAAATTAATTAAAAAAAAAAGAAAAGAAAAAAATAAGTAAACTGATTACAGAGAATCTGTAGAAAATATTAACTATATGTGATATTTCAAACAGTATTCACTGAGCCACAGACATTCTCGTAATGAACTACCAAACATACACAGCACTCTTGATAACACCTAAAACCCCATAGCATATGGCCATTTGTTATAGAAGTGAATAAAAACACTGCTGAAGAATCAGACCATTTGTTTACTTTTTAAAATTAAAGATCTCAACTTGTTAAAAAGTGCCTGGTACATTGTGACATCTATTGTAGGAATGGATTGCAATTCATCTTTGTTATGATTATTCCAATAACTATATTTATTCCATTCTCTTTCCAAAATGTCTCAGCTTAATCTTCCAAATATTTGTACTTTTGAAACTCATGTGTTAAGTTTCAGTGCAAAACAAATCTATATTCTATCTTTGTATATGCCACACTCCTATAGAAAAAGCAAAGCGGAGTAATCTAGCTCATGCTGTTTTCCACATGTAGCCCTCATTCTACATTCTTGTTTCACAATTCCTAAAATCATTAACTCTCCCATAATTGTAGTTTGAGGTAATTAAATATGAATTTCCCTAACACAAACCACTAGCTTAGGGAGTGCATAAACTAGCGTAAACACTTAAATGTTAGTGTACACTAGCTGTAACATCCATCATCTCACTGATTTCCAAGTTAGATTTAGTTTTTTTTTTTTTTTTTTTTTTGGTTTAACATGGGTTGCCTTCTTTTTGCACTATTCCTTGCATATCTCTCTTCAAAGCTGATGCTCAGTTTGAGAATGATGTTTTCTCATTTAAAGGGCTTATTTTTGTTCAAAGACAAAGTATCCACAGTGAGAATATATTTTCTCTAAAATTCAGCATTATGAGCCTCTGAAAAAAAAGGAAGTGACATTTGTGAGTATTTTCCCTGCTCTTGGCTGTCTCTTGATTATATTTAATAAGCTATAACTTGATTGTTCCATAGCATAAAATCATCACCATTATCACTGTCATCATCACCAGCATTGTCATTGTCATAACCATCATCACCGTCCAGTAATTATAAAATGCTAAAGAAGAAATCTCCTATCCAAGTGATAACAATATAACAGTAAACATTTTTCCTACCAAATAAATGAAATCTTGATCTCTTCAAAGCATTTTCTCCAGAACAGACTTCGCCATCCATCTGTAACCATCAGAAATGTAATTTCCTCAGTGAAGCCTTTTTTTCAGGCCTAGAACAAGTGAGTCTATCTGATGCTAGGGCTATTAGAGCATTTATCACATTGTATCATAAGGACTTGATGACATACTTCTTTTTTTGTCTATATTATGAACACCTCATGATCAGATGCCCTATCATGAGCACCTTCTCTTTCCAGTTCTTCACTAACTACCTGGAACAAAGCATTTGTTAAAAAAATATACTGAATGAATGAATGACTAAAAGTACTTATAAGGTTGGTTTACACATACCTAAGAACTACATGATATTATTTAATAATGCAATACTTATTTCCTCAATATTCAATAATACATTAATAATTACCAATAAAAATTTAGTTTGTTCTCAGCACACAAATCATTTTTATATACCACTTGACATTTTTTGTTGTGTTTCAAAATTTGGCTACTTTTTCTGTATTTGAGAGCTTTCTTTTAAAAGTTCATGAGTATACTTACTTGGCAGGGGAGATACCATGATCAAGAAGGTGGTTTTCCCAGGGCAAGGCTTATCCATTGCACTCCGCATGTGCTGACCCCTGAGATTTCCCCAAATGTGGGAAACTCGACTGCACAATTTGTGGTAGTGGGGGACTGCGTTCGCGCTCTCCCATGGAAAAAAAAAAAGTTCATGAGTAGCCTTTAAGGTTAATTTTATTTTTAACCAAATGTATTAACTTGGCTACCAGGTACCCTAAATATTAATTTGACAAGTTAATATTAAACATAGGTTAGCAATCTTTCTAAAATAACTTTAGGATCAAGGAGTGTGGTAAGAGTCAATCTGGCAGATTTTCTTTGAGATAGAGGAATTGACTGTGGAAATTAAAAGAAAATCTTCCAGTCCCCTCATACATTAGGCTTGGGCATCCTCGTGCCTCATGCATAGTGTAATGAGCAAGGATTTGAGCTACACTCTCTGTTCTAGCATCTAGTAACTGTGCGACCTTTTACAAATTACCAAATACTACTGCGTTGCAGATATTCATTTTATTTAAGAAGAAACAATTTTCTCATAGTCTTATTGGAAGAAATGAATAAAATAATGCATATAAAATACATAGCCTAAAAAGGCACTCAATAAATACAAATATAGTTACTTAACCTTGTCTTCATTTTAAAGCAATGTTTAATTCTGGAAATAAGATAAAATATTGCTCAAATTTTAAAACTGCAAAAAATCTGTATCTATAAGATAAACATAAGAACTAATGGGCCAAATCTACTATAAAGAGCTAAAGAAAGCTTTGGTTTTAAATTAAAATTAACTGAAAACAATTTTCAAAAAATAAACCTGAAGCGGTACATCTTGAGGGTCATTTTAGCATGTATTTCTCAAAAAGAGAATCAGAAATGAAGTTTCAAGAAGGCTAATTCAAATACAGTAATAATATCTGAATTATTATTAAATAAATTAAAATCAGAAAACTGATATTCAGACCTTCAGTTCTCCCTCAAAATTTGTGTATCTGAGTGAGGCAATGTGATATTTTTACTAGCTTTGTGCAGAGCAGAGCTAGAAAATTTAAAAACAAAAAGTAACTGCCATTTTGTAAGCAAATGCACATATATGCATATATATTTATATATCATTTTACAAATATTAGTATGTATTGTGAAAATTTTGATTTTTACCCACAATAAAAAATAAATAATAATTTTAAAAAAAGTAAACACAGGCTATAGAATCAAAGTCAACCTCGGAGAACTTCAGATAATTTCATGATTGAACATAATTGTAGAGTTTAGTTCAATTGGTTTGCATTGTCAATTTACAGAATAAAATTATCAGAGCAAAAAAAAAAAGTAACTGCCATCTTTCCTGTTTGAGTACTTTTGCACCTCAGAAAATTTTGTTCTTAAGCTAACCCATTCCTGTGTGTGTGAGTCTATTGTATGTAGGGTCTTTCAATTAGATGATCACTTTTGATTAGATTGCTTTAATTAAGGGCCTTTCATTAGATTGTGAGACCCAGGGTGGGTCCTAATCCTCTCACTGAAGTCTTATATAAACTGAGAACTGAAAGCAGAACCACTTAGAGAAAGGGAGTTGTCATTTTTACCCTGCCATGTGAGTGAGGACTCCAGAATCACCCACAGTTGAGCTCAGGGAGAAAGTGAGACTATAGAGAAACCTGAGAGGCTGAGAGAAAGGCCAGAGGCTGGAATCAATGGAGCAGCCTGCAGCTGAAGAGAAAAGGCCTGAGGGAGAGACAAGCCAAATGCCTAATTGCCCATAGCTGAGCTCAGGGAGAGAGTGAGCCTGGAGGAGAAAGCAAAGATGGGCAACCATTTTACCTTGCAATGTTGCAGGATATACCAGCAGCCGACCTTTGGTAAGACAGCATCTCTAATGATGCCTTAATTTGGACATTTTCACAGTCTCAGAACTGTAAGCTTTTACCCAATTGAGTTGGGCCAGAAAAAATATATCAAATGTTTAAAATCGCATTCATGGTAGATATTGAAGTAGTTAATAAAATATCATTTAAGACTTAGGGGTGGGGGGCAGATGTGGCTCAACTGGTTGGGCATCCGTCTCCCATATGGAGGGACCTGGGTTGGATCCCCGGGACCTCCCGGTTAAAAAAAAAAAAAAAAGACTTAGTTGGAGGAATTCTGGCTCTAAAGATTTCCAGGCAAAATTTAAAACCAAGGTTTTTAATGCACACAACCGGCCTAATGATTTAAGAACAAGTTTTCTTTGTCTATGCTAATGACTTCCTATCAAGCAATAATATTTGAAAAGCCTGCAAATGATTAGCAGAGCTCAACAGATTTTTCCGATGATTTTAATGTGTAGAAAATCCGTTGGTAATCAGTCTGATAGAGCTTTCAACTTGAAATTGGTGGTGTAGGCTGAACTGATTAGTATTCTACTATTCTTGTTGTTTAAAAGTAGTTTATGTGCAAACATTCATTTTTGACTGAGGACTATGACAATTTAATTAAAGTTTAAACTCTAGTAGCTGTTGAAGATCATACATAATCCAATTACTTTTTATTCAATTAATTTAATAGCAAACCACTTGCCTATAATTACTGTTAATCTCCTGATTTTTTTCTTCTCAACTGTTTATCAATGGCCTGTAAGATATCTTAGAGGAAATCATATTGGGATATAATTATCAGCAGTCCCAGCTAAAATTAATGACTAAATGATTTTTAATTACCAAGAATTCTCCATCTCTGTATTAGTTAGAAAAGAAAAAGATATTGTAAATATAGTTAAGTACCTTGTATTTATTGCAACTTTAAAGATTTGGGTTCCCTTGATTTACCACCACCACTATCCCAACTTCCAAACCACTGAAAATGCAGTTAAAAAAACATGACAAGATGAGGGTGATTTAATAACACCTAGCACTTTATATTCAAATATACAAATTGGGGAGGGGAAGCCCAAGAAAGGATTTTTCCACACTCACAACACACTTTGGGATTTTACATATATGAAAAAGAGTTTTGCCTAATTCCCCATCTGTGAACAAATTTTCTTTTTAAAAAATTCCAAACATTTTTCCATGTCTAACAGTAGGACCTGTTAATTTTTAAAGTTTAGACTAAACACTAATAACCAATGTCAAAAATGTTGATTCATTTTCTTCCGTCTCTATGCACGCTTATAGATTTTAAAAAATTGAAATCATGCTTTTTTTATCATTCTATATTGCTTTTGCTCTTTATAAAAGACATTTTTCTGCCATTAAATATCCTTCTGCAATTTTATTTTAATGGTTACATGATATTTCATTTTATGGGCCATGATTTATTTTACCAGTCTTCTACTTTTGAACATTAGGTTGTTCCAAAGAAATTTTTTTACTCTTATAGAAATTATCATTTCCCTTCATATGTTTTGTGTATTTTAGCATGTTTTTCTTTAAAGTAGGATTACTGTATCAAAGGTTATAAGCATTTTAATGCAGTTAACATGTACTGAAAATTACCCTTCAGAAATGTTGAATTTACACTCCCACAGCACTGTATGAGAGGCTATAGCTCTAAATACTAGTCATTAATTTGATGTCCAACAGTAATTTCTGTTAATATACTATATTACATTAGAATTAACATAGGATTATCCTATTTGCTATATCCTTAATGCCTGTGTGGTTGAATAACAGAACCAACTGAACTACATTTTTTTATTTGTATTTATTTTTTTGCTATTTGGTTTATTTATTTATTTATTTTTGAACTATATTTTTGTATTACATTATTTTGGGAACTAGATCTCTGTAAATCTTAGGCTAAGCTATGCTGTGTTGGAAAATCACTGAGCTCCAACTCTTGGTGACTTACACAATAACAGATATTTACTTCTAGCTCACTTTTCATGTCCATTGCTGGTGATCTTTTAAAGTTCCGTTTAATGTTCATATCATTCCAGATCTAGGATGATAGAGCAGCCTGGTCTAGGACACTGTCGGGCTCATGACTGAGGGAAAAGAGAGATGGTGATACCGTGCAATGGCTCATAAAGCTTCTGCTTAGAAGTCGCACATAGTAATTGCCCACCCATTTCATGACCAAAGCTAGTCATGTCTCTAAGCCTGATAACAGGAGATTGTAAACAATTTTTCAGTAGGAAGGGGCCAGGTGGAAAAAGAAGTACATATGACAATACTGCAAACTAGCATTATATCTTTCATGAAGTACAATGAAAAACCTATGTAATATTTGCTTCAAAATCTTCAATATTAAATTGATGGAAATTTGACCCAATATTGATAACTTATCTTATTTAACACACCACCTGCATAGAACTGGTAATTAAGAGAGACCTGCTGCAGTTTCTTTAGTAATTTGGGGATCTAATTTGGGAAATTCACTATGTTTTTGTTTGGAAGGCCTGCTTTTATTTAAAAAAAATTTTTTTAAGTAATTAGTGAAACATGGACTCACACATACATTCACATATAAGCACACAAGATAGATAAGATGATAGATAGATTATAGATAGATAGGTAGAGAACCCTAGAAGTGAAGGAAAGAGGTATACCTACTTCTGATTGACAGAAGTAAGGCTATTTTTTTGGTTGGTTTAATGTGGTTATCCCACTGCCATTTCTGCTACATATTTGTATCTTGGAGAATTCTTGGGTTGTGATAGTAATCTGGCCACTATGTATGTCCCAAAATCTGTCCCAGAAAGAATCCTACTCTGCTACAAGGATTAGGAAAATAGTGTGAATTTTCAGTTTCTGTCCCTTTCTACTTTATCTCCTACTTGAGATTGACATTTTTTTTTTCATTTATTGAATTAATTCATATTGTTAGACACTATGAGCATTTTAAGAGTATTATCTTATTTGACCTTCAGAATAGACATTTGAATAAAGCGCTTCTATTATCCTTATTTTGCAGATAAGGGAATAAAATTTCAGTGTGGTTAAATAACTTGCCCAGGTCATACAGTTAGTAGACAGCAGAACTGGGAGATATAACCAGGTCTGTCTGGTACTAGACCCTGCTCTTAATGACTAAAGTTAATTTTTGTGCATTTAAGGAAATTTTTATATAAAATACTTGATCTTTTTTTTTTTTTTTTTCCTGAATACATGTCAAAGAACTAAACACCAGTTCAGGAATTATTATTTAATATTATTTGTTCTGGGATAAATTTCTACTCTGTGGTAGATTGGATTATATACCCCAACAAAGGCAATTTCTTACTCTTAATCCACGGTCCTGTGGGAATGAACTCATTTGTAAATAGGACTCTTTGAAGATGTATTTTTAGTGAATGTGTGGCACAACTGAATCAGGGTAAGCCTTAATCTACATTATTGGAGTCCTTTATAAACAGAAGCAATTTGGATGCTGTGAGACAGAGAGGGCCACAGGACAAAGCCAGAAGTCAGCAGAACCCAGAACAGACAAAAGGAGGGACAGATCGTCTTGTAATGGGAGGCAGAAATGCAAGTTAAGGAACCCCAAAGATTGTGGCAAGCCAACACCAGAATGCTACAGACTTTAGGGAGAAAGCTTGGCCTTGCTAATACCTTGAGTTTGGACTTCTAGCCTCTGAAACCATGAGCCAATAAACTCTTGTTTAAGCCAGTCCACATGTGGTATTTGTCATAGCAGCCTGGCAGACCTAAGTCATCCTCACTCTTTGGTCTCAACATTGTGCACAATTCTATCAAATATTCACTTATCATAGTTATTGAATTATTTTTCAGAGGTACATATGATTTTTTTCTGCTTTGGAGTGAAGAATAGATGGAACAGAAGCTATTATAGATCCAGTATAGGTAATTCGAGAACAGAAAACTGAGTACCATTCCAAAAAGAACCAATGCATTTTCATGTTTCAAATACGCACTTAGAAAGTAAAGTTCTGTGATGCAACACAATTGTAGGTTTTTGAAAGTCCAAATCGTAAGAGTTTATATACATGATATCCCCTAACAGCTATGTGTCAAAAGGAAATTCATTTCAATTTTTGAGTTTCAATTTACTGAGTAAAGAATTTCCATAGTATAATCATGATTAAAATACCTACATTGAAAGAGTGTATACTAAAGATTAAAGAAAATATATGCAAGGTAATACCTATGAGCCCTGCATGTAATGAGGTTTCAGTAAATATTACTTTCTGTCCCATTGATTTTTTCATCAGATGGCTCAAAGTGTGATTTTTTAAATTGAAACTTATCATCACACACAGCAAGGAAAACCAAATAAAATTATTTAGTTTTTACATAGTCTGGTTCCTCTGACTGCATCCATATTTCCTTTATTTATAAGTTCTCCAGTAATATGGATTAAAACCCATCCTGATTCAATTTGGTCACAAGTTAACTATTAATAGCATCTTAAAAATTTCCAATTTATAAAAAAGTTCACACCCACAGAAATGTTGATTAAGTTTAGGAACATTCCTTTTGTGGGTTACATGATTCAATCCCCAACATTATCCCTCTATAATTCTAAGAAACATTGAAGAATGAAGATATTGTGAAATATGTATAATGGGATGCCCTATGGTGGGACAGTTGTGAGTACTTATTACGTCATCAAGCAAGAAGGCTATGAGTACAAATCATACTTAGTTTCTATCAAGGGCCTTATCCTACTAATACTCTGACTTGACAGGTACCTCCTCATTCTTTATTCCCAAATGCCTTTCTTAGATGGTGGGTCTGGAGTTACTGTTGGTATACCAGGTAGAAATTTCTGGTGCATTTCCTACATAGGAGATGTTTTCCCATCCTGCTGCTCCAGGATTGATTTTCCCAGCTGGCATAGTAGTGGCTATGGTGACACCAGAGTTCTGCCATATTTTTCTTGGAAAGCAACAGCATCATTTGCCTTGCTCCATTTCTAGAAGGATACTGGCCTGGAACATCCTCAATAAATATTTATTTAATGGAAAAATTAAGGAACAAATACATCCTTACATTTTAAGTCTGCAGGAGTGAGGCCTGTGGATGGATATAGGCAATAGATAAATGGTTTAGAGAAAAAGATGTAGTATGCAGAGTTGGAATGCAAAGTGGTGTAGCTTGAAGTGAGTAGCTTTAACGCCTCAGATGGTCCCAAGTAGGTTTCCTACTGCTTCCAATACAGATGTAAAATTTCTAATTACTTGAATTATCTGACATACTACTGATCAGTTCTTACCTTATAAACATTCTCGGATTGACAGAGGATGTACTAGAGATAATTTTATCCAGAATTTATCTCTCATAGATCATAATCAACAGGGGAAGTTAAAAATTTTTTTTTTAAAATATAATTTATTTTATTAATATTATGTCTTTAAATGCCCCCCTATGCCTCACTCATCTGTTTGCCCGCGTCTGTTTGCCCTCGTTGTTTGCCCATAGTCTGTTCGGGAGGTGGGTGCTCAACTGCTTGAGCCACATCTGCTTATGCTCACTTGTTTTTGCTCATTGTCTGCTCATTGTCTTGCTCATTGTTTTTGCTCATTGTCTGTTCATTGTTTTTGCTAGATGTTTGCTTGTTGTTTGTTTGTCTTCTTTAGGAGGCACCAGGAACCAGAACCCTGTGGGAGGCAGGTACTCAACTGCTTGAGGCACAGCCGCTCCTCAGCAGGGGAAGTTTTGATGTTATTGGTTGGGTGGGTGGAGTAAGTAATGGATATAGAAGCTATCATTGCTATAAAAGATGGAGTCCTGGTTAGAAGAGGATAGCAAATTATTTAAAGGAAATTCTGTTAGGGTGAGTTAAAAAGTTAGATTGTGCTCTTACTAGAAAAACATAACCCTAGAATATTGTTTTCATATATTACTGACTCTTTTCATTTGGCACCTGGTCAATCAAGTGTGATGCAGACATGAACACCTTTATATACCTTCTTCCAAATTAAAATTGCATGTAGACACTATTGTCAAATATTAGGTTCTCCCCTAAATTGCACCATCCTTTTGGATAATTTTATGGGTCCTGTAAACAAGCAGGAGCAGATCCTTGATTTATGGGGCCACAGGCTAATACCATTTTGGAGTCTGCTTTTAAAAAGTAAAACAAAATCATGAATATAACAGTATTTGCATTTTTAGGATGAGGAAAGCAGTCACAGAAATTATAAAAATCGTATATTTTTATAAACACATATTTTACAACCATATACCAGTGTATGTACACATAGCAAAGACCACTTTCAAAGCCACAGAAAGGGCCTGAAGGTCAAGTTTCATTCACCTCATGGCAATCTACCTCTGTCAGTAAGGACTCAACCGTGCTAACCACCTTATCCTGTTCTTGGATCAAATAAGCTGGACCAAATAAACCAGAAATTGAATTCTGCAAATCTGACAGTATTCCTGAGAAAGAAAAGAATTTTCATGTGGATTTGAAGTGCTGACTGTGTGGGTCCTACAAGTAGAAAAGAGGTTGGGAAGGAATAAGGAAAGGTGAGAAAACAGGCTTTGCCTTGAAAATGATTTTATTCAACCATATGCTTAAACAACAAGGTGCATGCCATTTGAGTAGTTCTATAAAGCTATCTTCCTGGCACTAATACAAGAGTCTATTTTTCAAAACACTCTAGGTTTATGCAAAAGTTTATTGATTTGCCTATTCTTACTGAACAAGCCATACAACTTCAGAATTCAGAGTCATGTGGAGCCATTTGCGTTTGGGAGTTAGTAAAAGTGTAATTGCTTTTACATCTGATGTCACATTATTCAATTTTGCTCTTCATATTTGGTGTTATACCCTCCTCTCCTCCATACCCTAGAAGGTTCAGCAAGATAAATATATATTTTACATTCATTTCAATCAAATGACTTTTGCCCTGGGTAGTATCAGATAGCTAGGTCACTGCAGCAATTATACAGCAATATTCCCTAAGCGGACCTTTCATCTACTTGTAATATAAAATCAATAATGTCTAAACAAGGACTGTGATGGCATTTTAATGTTTGCCAGAGAGCATTTAGATTTCTGAGCTGCCTTAGAAGTAATTTCAAAATCCATTTTTAAAAAGCAGATTTTAAAAAATGCTCTCTCTGTGTTATTTGCACTCTGAAAATTAACTTTTCTAGGTGGTTAAGAAGCGAATTAATATAATTATACGGTTATAGTCTATGCTAATAAACTTGAAGCAAATTATTGCTTGTATTTGCTATTAGAAACATAAGACAATATTCTGTTTTTACAAGACAATATTCTATATACAAAGATATAATTAAAAATACAGAATTTTATGTCACTAACTCTGAAATTTATTCACTGAGATGCAGCAAAGAAATAGTGTATTTAATTAGTATTTATTTTACATCACATATTCAAAGTTTAAAATATGAGATTTATTCAAAACTCAATGATAGCTTTTGTAAATCCTTTCTACAAGATTATTTATAAACCTGAATTATTCTCTGCTATGAACTGCATGAAATCTGGTTATATATGAGATAAAAAGTTTTAATTTATTTTTCATATGACAACCTGAACAAATTATTTCCTTTGTTGTTTATATTCCCAATAACTCTAAGAAAAACATCTTAACAGAAACATTTTGAAATTCCTTCTTTCTTTCATTTCATAGGACCTAAAGAACATGTGAAACCTCTATGATTAATGTAAATCGCAATTTAATCATTGGATAACAAAATTTCTGTATTATCAACAGGAGCCTAGAATGATGCCTAGGAAGTAAACTTGAAATAAGCTCAGAGGTATTTCAGGCCAGTGACCTTTCATCGAGTAGGGTTAAATTGACAAATGCTGTAAAAGGTACAACATTCTTCTGAGAAACCCTGCATTTCAATCTGTGCAATAGAAGACCCAATTAATGCTTCATCTTATGCAATATTTACAGATCTTATGTAAGCAGGTTAACTTGTTAAACTAACTTATCTCTGCCAAGCACATTATTATATCACAAGTCAGTGAATGGATATAAATCAGCCAGTTTCTGCTCTAAGGAATTACTGGATCAACTTAAACCCCAGGATATCCCAACAGAAATTACTTCTCCTGTATTCATAAACAATATTATATCAAGGTCTCTATAATCCTTCACTAATGCCACCTCACTATATTTATGAGACTTATGATAAATCGCCTAAATCCCCGATAGTTTAAATTCCTTAAGTTACTCAAAATCAACAGAGTTGGTTCTTTCATATTATAAAAGTAGTCACATAATTTAATATTTATACACATTTGGTTTTGCTGTCTATAAATTACCACAATTTGTAGAGCTCAATGATTAAGATCTTCCCAGGGTCTTTCAGACTTCTAAATGTTACTTAGAAAATGTTCAAAGTGTTATTAGAATAATAAAAATTCAGTCAAACTTTTAGCACTTCCAAAAGTGCCTTACTATATTTCCAGCTCAGAATGTAAGTAGTAAGAATATCTGCATCAGCATGTACTCTATTGGATAAAGTGAATTAATGTTTTCATTCTGAATCAGCAATTTGGTAGCATCCATCTACTATAATTCTTATTGTGTGACCACCAAACTCTGACTAGGTGAAATAGGTAAGGATATACAGTGAAGAGTGTCTTTAGAGCTTAAATTTCCTGCCCAGAATATCTACAATTGAAAGTTTCTAGAACTATTTTTTAAACTTCTTAGGAAACAATTACCAAGATGTCCCCAAACCCACCTATCCAACAGCATTATTTATTACTATCTTGATTATACCATATCAACTGTCATAGGCTGTTTAGCTTGTGTTCTTTATCAATATCTATTTATCTTATATTCTTTCTTAACTTCATCTAATCTATTATTGCCTCTTTCTATGCAGCAGTCTCTTCTTTGTAGAATACCCTCTGACAGTCAGAATATGCATTATTATGCTTGGTATAGGTGCCATAAGTTTTCAGGAATATCGAAAAAACAGTCTAGAGCAAGATAATAAAGTTCATGTATTGGAATGAACCTAGTAAGCATATACAGAAAGATGTCTAGGATACTAAGATTAAGATACTTTAAAATACAGTAATGGAAAGTTGCTATGTTAGAATGGACTCCAAAATGGCTTTACTGGCATTACCAGAAACATTAAGATGTTGCAGGAAGGTACAGTTTGACTCAGTAAAAAATAAAAGATTAAATACTGTAACTAGTAGCACTGTTAGAAGTTTCATGAATAATAATTGGATCTGTAAATTATTTGAGATGAGATGTGCGCCATGATCTCCAAATTTTGAAAGTGACCATACGACTCTGCTTAAGTAGCTATAGTAAATAATCTCCTTGCTTATGAAACCTCTTCCATGTACCCCAACAATTCTACACTTCCAGGCAATGTTATACTGTAAGTAATGTATCTATGATTATCAAGCAATAAATTTTTCATTTTCTGTGGTGGTGTATGTTTTTAGTAGAACTGGCAAACTTGGATGGTTAAAACATACTTCTGGCAAACACTCATGGTGGATGATCAAAGAAATATGGAAAAATGATGACTACGTATACAGAAAAATTTTGTAATAGTGTATCTGTAATTACTTTCTACTTTAAGATTGTACTATGTATCATCAATTACTATTGATGACATCACATAGACATTTTACTATGAAAGCAAGAAACATCAATGTATGGATGTTTTTACTTTTGGGTAAAAATACTGGAGTAACATGCATAATGCATAGAATTTCTTCTGAACTCTCAAGCATTCTTATCTTCATTAAATTTGTCCCTGCTAGAGAACTGTCTTGGCAGGAAGATCTTTGAAATAACCAGTTAGCACAAACTAATGCATTTGGAATGAAACAAAGCAAGTTTCTATATCTTATTTTAAAGGTTATATGTAATTGGAGTTACACCAGAATATTAGCCCATATCGGCAATATTCTATGGGAATCAATATGCTAATGGTCTTGAAACTATCAAATGCTTTCTAAAGATTCCAAAGAAAGTTTACAGATTATGAAACTATGATTTTGGCCACATTGGGCAGGAACCTGTATTCTTTCTTGAATGGAGTATGTGAGGAGATGTTAAATATAACAAAATGATAATGTGACATCATGTAGCTACAGAACACTGACAAGGCATTTCATATAGTGAAAATTATGCATAAAATAATATGGTATAAATATATTTCCCCCATGTGGTGCTGTTTGTTCTATCCATGTGAAATTTGATCCTAACAGTTTACAGTTTGGGGGATGTAGGGAAAAACAAAAGAGATTGATTGTGTTTTGAGCGCATCCAGGGAAACTGGCATGGCTAAAATCTTCCTGGCTTCCTTTTTTTTTTATTTTTATTTTTTTAAAAAGATATTTATTTATTTATTCATTTATCCCCCCCATGCTGCTTGTGCTCGTTGGGTCAGCTAACCACGCCGCGCGGGCGGGCTTGCCTTCACCAGGAGGCCCCGGAACTGAACCCGGGGCCTCCCATATGGTAAACGGGAGCCCTACTGATTGAGCCACAGCCGCTTCCCCCTGGCTTCCTGATATATCATTTTCTACACTGATAGATGGCTATGATATACTTTACCTCTTGGATATATGTGATTAAATTTATGTTTCTGGCCGCAATTTGTGAGTGCATTCTTTAGGATTTATCAGCTTCAACTAAAAGTATTAGTATATAAATATAAGCTAAGAGCCATAAAAATTCTTATAGATATCTAATGCCATTTTCTCTGAAGTTTCCTTGGAAAACTTACCTTATGTCCACTTTCCAAGAAAATTACGATGGCTTCAATTTTCATTCAGTTTATATGAGTCATGATTAGGGTGCTTAATTATCTTTAGTGTTGATTTTTTTTTTTCTTGCCTTTCTTAATACTTAAAATACTTTGAGGAACAGGCAATATATCTTTCCATGCTGTATACTTTGAAGTGCTTAGGGATGTTTTGTGGACACCTTGTATGTTTGGCATATAGTAAGGTGGTCAGTTGGGAAACCTGATAATAACTAAATTATTACCTAAATGCTGCACAGAATGTATTACCTGGTAACCTGACCATACTCGAAGTATCCAAATGAAGCATACAAATTTAGATAAGTAATATTGACTACATATAATGAAAAGCCATACTTTAGAAATATCTAGCTATTTGATATGATATATATAATTCTGGATAGCCTGTACCCATGTCTGATGAGACTGTCTTATAAACAACGAGATCTTGTTATGCTAGTAAATCTCTTTGGATTGGAGGAGACTGAGGAGACACGGCAGCTAAGAAAATGTAGTAAAGAAAATGCCTTCAGGAACAGAAAAAAGAAAATCAGTGAAAAACTGGTGAAATCTGAATAACATCTGTATTGAATTAATAGTATTGTACCAATATTAATTTCTTACTTCTGATAAAAATACCATTTTATATAAGATGTTAACACTAAGGGAAGCTGGGTAAATAGGATACAGGATCTCTGTACTATCTTTGTGCCTCTACTGTAAATCTAAAATTATTTCAAAATAAAAATTTAATAAGAAAAGAAAAACTATTTCCGCTAGTCTTAATGAAATGCAGGTGTACAGAGAGATAATATCATAATAACAAAATCAAAATAATAAACATTAAGAAAATTGAACATTCAATTCGTATGAATAATATAAGTACTGAACTATCCTCATAAATATATTTCTACTTGTCCTAGGCAATTCCAGTGTAATCCTATCACAATGGTAAGTATTGTTGCCACAGTAATAACATGTAGAAGATTTTAATTTAGTACAGGAGATAAATGAATATTGTATTTTCATATATGTTTCTTCAGTGTTAGATTTTGTGGTGTGATAGATTTGACAAGGTCAATTTATATTCATGTGATCATCACCTCTTTAAACACTGAGAAAAAGTAAGATTAGATCATTGACATGCAAAAGAAGTATTGGCCTGTATTCACATTTAAATATTAAACAAATTAAAAATAATACATGTAGAGTATAATATTTGGAATCTGATAAGACCATTTTGGGTTTTATATGTTACTCAAAATATAATTTTGAGTCTAAACTATCTAGTCATTAATTTATATTATGTGTTACTGAATATCTTTAAAGTGAGAATAATTATTAGGATGAAAACAATAGAAAAAAATTAATGCTTTATTTGAATGTATTTTAAATGGCTAGGAATATAGATTAAAGCTTAGACATATAGAAATTTTTTAAAACATCTTACTATATAAATAGCAGCGAATAGTTCTATTGCATTTCAACTGTATGTGTGTGTGTGTGTAGTCGAAGTAATTTTCTCTAGAAATTAGTTTATGACCTGAGATTAAATCATGAACTTTTGATTTTTTAAAAAATCTATGTTATTAAGTTATAAGTGAAAGGCTGATATTACTTTTGGAATATTTCTAAATATATGGATCTACTGTTATTTATGTAGTCTCAATATTTCATATTAAACAGAAACTTTAAAATGTTTCTATAATACTGTATTTAATTTTTAAGTAAGTAGAAATTGGAGAACTGTGAATACACAGCCAACATTTACTTGGTGGCCAAAGCCAGAGCAGAGTCTATCCCATAGAATTGAATCTTTACCACAAGAACTGGATCAGTTTTGTTGAGTTGACTCTTTACAAGCCAAGGTTAATCAGGGCAGGAAGTAGACTAGAAGACAACAACCATCAACAATTGTTTTTAAAGGAGTGTTGCTCTATTTCAAATACCTTAAGTATCAATGTTACCACTAAATTATATTTCCTTAACCCTGCCACCACATTGTCAAAGTCTATATGACCAGGCTTTATCACAAGACTCTTATTTGTTATTCTAGAGCCACAAGGAAATGGCTCTTCCAATGGAACCCACCAAGTTTAGCACATTGCCAGACAGCACTCTTGAGATTATTCCCCTCTCACTGAAAGAGAACCATTTCCCCTGTACTCTCAATTAATAACAAAAGTCTTATTATGAAAAGACAAATAACTTTGAAACCCAAAAGAATGATTTCATTGCTATTTGTTTTGCTTTGCCTCATTCAACTGGATCACCTCAGATTCCTCACTTACCTTAGAATTAAGCTTTAGCTTCTTTTTTTCCCAACTGAGCTAAATCAACAAAATCTATCATTCCAGTGAGAAGAACTGAAAATATGAAGAAAGTCTTCCAAAACAATTTAATTAGTGGTAGCTAATCATGATATCTGTCTATGGTCATCTATATAAGGCAGATATGTTTCTGGGATGATAAAAATAATGTTAGATGAATGAAGAAATGCCGTCAAGAGGCAAGGGAAACACTCACATAGGAACATCAATGTTGTTATTTAAAGTATTTATTGAACACCTTATGTATGTGTTACACAGATGCATTATATATCATTAGATGTGTTTCTGCATTAAGAATATGTAACATCAGTTGTGCTATAAGGTCATTTCTGTGATGTAGATTATAAACAGCTCTACTGTATTTTTTTAAACTAGAATGCTTTTGTTTGTTTTCTCTTGGCATTGAAAGAATAAGAAAATAACCAGCTGGGACCATACATCAGAGGTTGGAAAATTCTGGACCTACATAAACCATATTCAGATGACTGCCTATTTTGTAAATAAAAGTTTATTAGAACACAGACATGACCATTTGTTTATGTATTTTCTAAGACTGTTTTCATGATACAACCATAGAGTTGAGTCATTGCTATAGAGATTACATGACTTGAAAAACAAAATATTTCTTGTCTGACTCTTCATAGAAAATGTTTGCTATCCCTTGCCATATATTGTAACATCAATATTGATTCCCTCACTCCAGAGAGCCAATTTTTAGCACTGCTTCAAAGTACAGTGTTTAACAGAATAGGCTCTTGAGTCCTATTACCTATAACTAATATTGAGTAAACAGAATGTTTGCTGTGTGACCCTGATCAAACTACTTATTTTTAAAACTTTCCTTTCACCTTTGAAATATGAGCATAAAAATAGTTTATAACTTTTATTCATATACAGTGTTGTAAAAAATAATATAAAATATCCATGAAAAGCCAGTAGCCCAATGCGTGACACTCAGTAACTACTCGTTAAATATTAGTTATAATTAATAAATTTCACCTCAGATTCAGCCTTTTTTTATGTGGCCTTCCTTTACCTATTCTCAGATTCCAGGACAATTTTGTAATCTTGACTTTAAGCATCTATTTTTCTTCTAATTATTTTCTATTGTATTAATACTGTCTTTCTCTTAAAATTTTAAGCTCTCTGAAGGTGTGATCTGCATCCAAATAACAGGAATACAAATTCAAAATCTGGACCAAAAAATAATTAAGAAAAAGAATAAGTAGGCCAACCAGTGAGTTTTATTAAGGAAAAGTGTTGGAGGAGGATACCTCATGTTGGTTTACTGGGCAATTGGAAATGTCTGGTTGGTGTTGAGTCACTGAGGTAACCTATTTACTAAATTAAAAACTAAGTTCTATGATTAAATTCTAAAAAGACCTTTTTAAAGCTGATGAAAAGTTAAGTTCAACAGAAGAAAGAGGCTTTATTCTGTAAAAGATCATGCTGTTCATCTTATTTACATTAAAAAAATCTCCTTTTTAAAGAATTCAATTTAAAAAACGTGAAAAAATAATGTATATTTTGTAATTAAAGGGTTCATAAAATCAATCAAGTATATACAACTTAAACTAGATTAAAAAATTGCTACTCCATAAAAATGTTTGTATACTAATATTAAGATCAAATGCTAAACATAATCCAGATTAAAGCACAAATTTATTCAATTGGCCACATCTTAAAAATAACATCTGCAAAAGGTCCTATTTATAATTTATATCCACAGGAATGGGTTAATATTAGAAATACATTTTTCTGGGGTATATAATTCCATCCTCAACAGGGGCCAAGATTTTAATAATTCAGGTTGCCTTTAGAACCCAGAAAAGGTAAGAAAATAGACTCTCCCCTAGAGCTAGCAGAAAGGAAGGCAGCCATGACATCACTTTGATTTTTAGCCCTGTGAGACCTCTAAGGGGGTTCTAAGATCCAGAACTGCAAAATAATAAATTTTTGTTGTTGTTAGCCACTAAATTTGTGGTCATTTTTTACAACAGCTACAGAAAACCAATACAACCATCATACATAAATGCAAACTACAGAATGTCTTTCCCCCAACTTCTGATTTTAAAAACAAAGCTATATCCATTGCTTTAGGGCAAGGGAAAGAAGTAAAATATATAAATTTCATAAAGGAAGAGGAAAAAGTATCATCATTTGCATGTGATACGATTGTGTACAAAGCAATTCCAATGGAATCTCCCAAATTAATACTAGAGGTAGTGAGTGAGTTTAGCATAGCCATATGATTCCAAGCCAATATACAAATCAATTTTCTTTCTATACAAAAGAAACAAACTGAGTAAGCATCACACAAATTGATATAATTATGGATAAATTGAATGAAACATATTCAAGACCTATACACTTAAAATGGCAAAATATTGCTGAGAGATATTTAAGACCTAAGGGAGATCTATATCATATTCTGCATATGAAAGGCTTAGTACTGTTAAGATATCAGTTCTCCACAAAATAATCTGTAGATTCAACAAAATCTCAGTGAAACTCCTAGCAGGCTTTTTAAATAGAAATTGACTAGACAATATAAAAATTTCTATGGAACTGCAAAAAACCTGAAATAATATCCAAGGACTTACATCACTTTATCCAAAAATTACTGTAATGCTAATCAGAGTATGGTAGTGATATCAGACTAAAATATAGATTAATGGAAATAATGGAACTGAATAGACAATCCAGAGAGAGATCTGCACTTATATGTTCAATTGAGACAGAACATAAAAAGCAGTAACCATTAAAAAAAATTTTCAAATCAGACTATAACAAAATTTAAAACTTCTTGTCATCAAAGAGCAACTTTAAAAATTAGTAGTTAAGCCACATCATACTAATATAAAACTATATATAAATTTATGTATGTATGTATTTTATAGTCTGTATATATGAGTATACAGTCTGTATATGTTTATATATAAATATGCAAAAACCCAATTTAAAATAATAAGCACAAGATTTGAATAAATACTTCACAAAAGAAGATACATGAATGTGAGTATTGTTAAATAGTGCTCAATATCATTCTCCATTGGGAAACACAAATTGACAATACAATGATATATTGTTAAATATCCTGCTGAATGGCTAATTTTAGAAAAATAACTGACAACACCAGATGTTGGTGAGGATGTGGAACATCCAGACCTCTCATACACAGCCAAGAGGAATGTAGAATATACAACTGCTTTGGGGAAAGGTTTGGCAGATTTTTATAAAATAAATATATATATGCCTTTTGACTTAGCCATTTGTTCCTAAGAATTTATCCTGACAAATGAAAGCATAAGTTCTCAATATGTGTTGTAAAAAGAAATTAATAGTTTTCTATTCCTAACAGTCACAAAGCTGTAACAACACAAATATCTACAAAGAAGCATGGATAAACAATTTTTAAAAAAATATGCATAGAATATTATTTGGTGATGAAAACAAATAATATTTATTATTATTATTATTATTATTATTATTATTATTATTATTATTATGAATGCATCTCAAAGACATGCAAAGAAAAGAAGCCAGATACAAGGGAGTACAGGCATATGTTTACATGGAGACCTAGAAAAAGTAAAGTCAATCTACTTTGATAAGAATAAGAAAAATGGTTTCCTTGAGGTGGGAAGAGGGGAGACTGCCTGGGGACCATCATCAAGGACCTGTCCGTGTTGATGGAAATATTCTATATATTGATAGGGGTATGGGTTATACTGGTGTATGTGTGTGTGTGTGTGTGTGTATTTGCCCAAATTTTTTGAATTCTACATTTAAGATCCATGAATTTCATTATTTGTAAATTATACCTCATTTTACTAAATATGGAGAAATAAATGTCCCTGAAAATGATATTAATTGTTATGATTGTTAATTCCACAAAAGCATAGTAATTTCCATTCCCTCTGCCCCCCCCCCCCTCCCCATCACCAGATTTGGGGAGATTTGCCCAGGACAATACTAATATATTTATTGTGCCTTTATTATTTTCACTTCTGTATCATAATACTGACATTTTTCTTCAATGTTTTCCTGTCCTCCCTTCCCATGATTTGAATCCTATAAGACCATAATTATAAATAATGGAGTAAAGTAAAAGATGAACTTTTTCCTCCATAAAATCATTTTCCTCCATAAAATGTCAAATAAAAACTAAAATATATGAAAATAACATATGCTGCCTAATACATTTTTGTCTTAAAAGCCAGAAGACTGAATGTTGGCAGGTGTGATGACTCTGAAGTGGTTATTTCAGAGACAAGTAAGCTAGAAAGGAAGATTTCAGCCAGTTATGTAATCATGTGGCACTTCTATCAGTAGGCAAATTGCATTTTTATACCAGTTCAATAGTAGATTTTGAACCTGTCTTGGTTTTTCTTCTGAATCTTTTGTGATTATTTTATTTATTCATAGGTCAGCTTCATAACCTGAACTTTATTCCAGAACTTCCATTTAATGTACTCTCTTTATTTAGTCTTTTGGTTTCTCCCTTTGTTTGTGATTTTGCATATTTTTTCCTTAGCCTTAGTCAAAATGCTGACTCCAGTTAGCCCTGCCACAGTGACATTGCCAGAAATACCTTAACTCCTTTTTCTGAAGATTAAATTCCTTGAATAGCGGGTGTAAGAGCAGATTTAAAACAACTAATTACAGTTTATTAATTTATAGTTTTTTTCTCATTGTATTCATTATATTCTGTTTTATGGAATTATAATTCAATCCAGAATATCATCTCCATTTAGACTTGAGGAGTGAGGACCCATATAGTTTTACATTCATTTTAATGTTAAAAAGCTAAATTATGCCAAATGATAAAACATGTTATATTGTAAGAGAGGGCTAAATATGGGAAATAGAATTTGATCTTGGTCTTTGAATATATAGAGAAGATAGATAGACAGAACAAATTACTTGACCACTTATATTGTATGACTTCTTTTATTCTTAGTTTCCTCATCTGTATACCTAGGAGTTTGAAACTTTATATGGACTTATAAGGACCCTGATTTCAATTTTAAAATTGTGGTTGTGATTTATGTATTTCTTTCCTTTCTTTCTATGTATAAACAAATAACCTTATTTTCAAAAGAAAGACATTAAATCTATGCATTTATTACTTTGAGATGATCTTTCTTTTCTGGATATACTAATGGATCTCTATAGAAAAGGATATGAAAGCATCTACAGCAATTATATAAGTTCATGTATAAAAATTGAGGTTAAGAAGAGTAAATATACTTTGAGAAACTGAGAAAATACATTGGTTAATATATCATGAGAGGGCTTCAGATAAGACTTTAAGATGTTTTCCTGAAATTGAGGGAAAATATTAATAAATTCCATAGTAGTGTACAGAATAATGTACTTGAAATTTGTTTTCTTGTTTTTAAATTATACTTATGACAGGTCTGTATTTTTGTTTGGTTTATTCTTGTTTTTCTTAACATTACGTTCTTGGAGATAACAGGATTTGGCTACATAGTAATGTTTGAGAAAATTTATTATAAGGTTAAGTATTACTTTCCAGTTTATAGTTTTCTTCTTAGATTGAATTTGTTAGTTTATTCTATTACAAAAGTTTGTACTTAACTATGTATTTCCTATTGCCTATCATTAAGAAACATTATCAAATGAAATCCATTTTCTTTCTCTTATTAAATATTTTAGGTGCATTTATATACAAATAATTATCTCCCATTTGTGAGTTCTGCCAAGGGTTCTTATATCTACATCTTGCAGTTACCAACTTACTTATACTGATACTAAGAAAGTTATTTTAAGACAAAAGTAGCTTTATGCTTTATACTTTAACATTTTTGCTTTAACAGCAATACATTTTCATGCTTTGTTAATTAGAAGACATTTTATCAATAGCCTTTGGAAGCAGAAGTGGTGGAGTAGGAAGTTTAACAGATTTCTCCTTCCAACAGAAAAATAATTGAGCTGGAAAAAGCAATTGGAGTCAACTAGATAGTAACCCTGCAACCAGACTCGAGATTTAGAACAGCACGTGAATTCAGGGTGAAATGAGAGCATAGTTTCTGTAAGTGAAAGGCAAGCTCAGACCAGCAACCAGCACCCATAGTATAATGCAACCAACAGCCTCTGGAACATGGCCGAGATTTTGGGAGTGGCAAGCTGGGGCTAGGGTAGGCAGACATAAATAGAGCAATTCACACAATGACAGCACAGCACATTCTTTTCAATTGTGTGTGAATCATTTTCCAGGTTAGACTATATCTTAGGGTAGAAGATAAGTCTCAATAAATTTAAAAATATTAAAATTATACAAAGTAACTTATCCAACCATAATGAAATGAAGCTAGAAATCAATAAGAGAAGAAAAACTTGAACCTTTACAACTATGTGGATATTAAACAGCACACTTTTAAACAACCAATACGTCAAAGAAGAAATCACAAAGAAAATTAGGAAATAGATTGAGATGAATGAAAATGGTTTGTAGGTCAAAGGTGATGTGGAAAATCTCTAAGGGACTACACAGAGGCTAATCTCAGTTTTGTTCCAGTGGGTAGCAGTGGGCTTAGACATCCCTCCAGTATCCATTGGCATTTAAGAAGACAGTGCATCTTTTCTCTGTGGTTTTCTTTCTTTTATATGTGGGTGTTTTCCTGGCCTGGCAGACAAATGCAGATGTTGGCCTCAGTTTTGGCCTTCTCTGCAGCAAGGTGTCTGGCCACCCATCAACATCTAGTAGAGCATGAAGAACTGGTACACATATTGTTTTTTTTTTTTTTTTTTGGTTGGTTTCCTTTATTCCTCTTTTTTTTTTTTTTTTAATCCATAAGATTCCGAAGGAACCGGTGTAGATGCTGGCCTTAGGTTGCAGCCTATAAGCAATAGCTTCCAGCTCCCTACTGGCATCCAATGAGAGACTGGAAAGGGAGTGCACATTTTTACTTTTTTGTGGGAATTCTGATGGTGTGCATAGCATTTTGTCTTTTTCTCTCTACCTTTCTTTCCCTTCCTGCCTGCCTTTCCTTCCTTCCTTCCTTCCTTCCTTCCTTCCTTCCTTCCTTCCTTC